>JAFLJL010013733.1:10000-22988 GCA_018398815.1 Conus ventricosus | reverse complement strand
CAACAGTTGTGTTGATCTCATGTAGATTAGATCGAAGTTTTACGTTGTCATGATGAAAAGTCTTATTGCCAAACAATGCTTCTTTGTAGTTGTCATGTGATATGTTTGACTGCACAACGCTGCGAGATATTCCCTTTGCTTTCTTAATGATTTTCTCCTGGCTCGAAATACTGTACATTTTTTACCTTAAACCAACAAACTCCTTGATCACCTTTCCAGATAATTCATCCTTCATCTTTCCTAAAACCTTCTTATTAACGGATGAATGCAAAGGCGAATCTTTAGGGTAATAAGATGTATCATACCATCCCGCATGTCCTTTAGCTACTTCCATTTCCATGTCTTTATAGATGTCTTCAGTAGGAATATCTATAACAAAACTGTCTGTATCTGTGTAAAGTACTCTGGACTCAGGATACGAGGGCTTAAAGTAGTCATAAAGAAACTCTAACATCAAAAGCTTTGATAATTCTAAAACAGTAAACCCAATAAATACAGGTTTGTCTAATTTGACTTTCTTTTTTTTCATCATTATGCCAAAAAGGTGATCATGAAATCTTCTGAAGTCCTGATAATTTGGTTTTGAAGTCAGCTTAATTGCTTCGTTCTCTCTGGTGACTAATCTGACATCTTTGCGCTTGTGCGGATTCTCCATAGTCTTTCCAAAACAGCTGTTGTTCATCAGCTTGAAAAAGTCTTTTTCTGAAGCATCTGTGGATTTGGTTCTGAGATCAGTGTTCTTCATGATGTATGGTTTCATGAACTGTTCTTGATCGAAAGCAATTATACGATGAACAGCTGTTAACTTTAAACCATGTCTTAAATAAAATTGTAGAAGTCTGTAATGGCAGACATAATTTTTTTTGCCTCGAAGATTAGGCACAAGTTTAGGTGGTTCTCTTGGATCCATCTTTAGACTTTCTGCTGCTAATGGGTAGTCATTATGCAGGTCATGGAGTTCCTGAGGATATTCTAAGTCAACTTCTAGAATAAAACCACGCTGTTGATCAGGCGTTAAACTGCCCAACCACTTTAATGCCTTTTGAATATTATTCGGATCGCCGCCTGTGTACATTTTAAAGTTACGTAATGGAAGTGATTGCGCCATTGCCCATCCATACAGATTGTTTGCATCTAAATACATGAGATAGTTAGACCTTTTACTTGGATCATAGTCGTCCAAGTATTTGTTGTTTGCTTTACAGTAATGATGCGATGCCATACTAATTCCTCCACGCAATCCGTTTTCAATCATCTGAAGCATTGGTAAATCTGACAATAAATCAATCTGTACTCCAGTAAACTTTAAGAAAGCGTCCCAGCTCATCCCAGGCGCAGAAATGTAATGCGCGGGATCCAGGCTATAATGTTTCATGCAGGTCTTCCTATAATTTTAAAAGACGTCCCCCAACAAACATCCCTCGGGCCCTTAAAAAATTGAATCTTTAAAAGTCCCATTGTTTTACAATCTAATTTCGGGCCACGAAACTTGAGTTTGCGGAAATCAAATCACTAATGTTTTTTCCCCTTGAGACAGAAAAGAACGCCCCTTTAGGGGGAAGTGTGTTTTCTAAAACCCTTTTTTCCCAACTGTTCATGTACTAAAAAGGGGAAAACGCCCTTTCTAAAACTTTGGGTTCAAAATATTCTTCCTTTTTGGCAGGATTTTAAAAGGACATAGCTAGTACTCAAATTTGACCCATCATGTTGCATAGAGCCCAAAAAAGACATTTATTTAGTTTTAAAGCAAAAGTCCCTTTTTCTGATGACTGTGCAATCATCTCCCCCAAGGCTTTGGGTTACTGCTTCCCAAAAAAGAAAAAGAGTCGCCCCCTCGCAATTTAAGAAAAAAATTGGGGCATTTCCCCATGTCTTTTTTTAAAAATTTTAGTGAAAAATTGCATTTGTTTTTCGCCGCGCCTCTGAATTTTCCGCAATTTTGACAGGGCCCCTCTTACTGCCCGGATTCGCTGCGTCTGATAAAGGGGCCCTTTAAAACCACAAATCCAACAGGAGTGGCTAAAGAAATCTTTTTTTGGGCCCTTCGGGCGCACCCCCAAAATTTCAATAAATTCAGTTTTTAAAAAGAAAAATCATTACGCATTTGCTGCAGCGCTGAAAAAACTTCTACCCCGCATCTGGCCCTCTTATAATTCTGGCGTTGAATGAAAACCATCCGACCTACAAAAATAAAGGGCAAATAAACCCAAACTGATGATTACTCTTAAGACTTTTTTTTTCGAATTTTTTGGGGGGCCGGGGCCCTTCAAAAGGGAAAAAATGATATTAAAAGTCGGGCGAAACCCAACAATGGAGAATGTTGCAGCCTTTTCCCCATTTTTAAAAAAACAAATTTTTAAAGATCGGGGGGGGGCGAAATTTAGTCGGGGATTAAAATCTACAGAACTTTTAAAAATTTTTTCTTATTTTCGCTCGCCTTGAACAATGGCTTTCTTTTTTAAACATTTCTACAGAATTCTTTTTTGGGCCCATGATCTTTTGAATATGCTGCATTAGTCTACTCATTTTTCGTTTTCAATGTGTAATGCGGTACCCCCGGGTTGGCGAAGACATTAGGAGTAAGTCAACATGATTTTTGTCTGGTTCGCCCTTTTTGTTTTGGGGGGGGGGGGGGGGGGGGGGTTCTTGGAAAACTTTTAAACGGCTTTAGATTTTTTCCTTTATCCCATTGTAATAATTTACAGTTATTGGTTTTTTTTTGTTCTTTAAACTGATCAATTTGGTCCCCACTAAAGGGAAAAGGGTATTCCATTTTAAGTTTAAAAATTTTGTTTTAATTTCCGAAAGTTAGTTCCCCTTTTTTTCTGCGTGTTCGCGGACTGATTTCAGCCTTTCAAGGACGCACCACATGAAACATTTGTTGTCTGAATTTTAGTTTAAAAATGCTCTCTTTAAAAAACCCCCTCCCGAGGGACGGGAAATTTTTGCCTTTTCCTACAATCGGTGCATACTTTCCTGTTTTAAAACAAAACTCTAAGACTTCGCCCCTGACCAAACCCAAACCTCCAAATTTTTGCTTCTTTTGGGGGCACGTTTAACTGGCAAGCAGTTCGTCTGCCCAACCGGGTGTTAAGTCTTAAAGAGAAAAATAGCTGCTGGGGTTTTTTAACCCCGACTTCAGATTTTTTTTCTTATTAGTTATATAAATCAATTTTAAAAAAGCAAAAATTAAATTTTAAATGGGGGGGTCTATTGTTAGTTTACTTGGAACTTGAGAAAAGCATGAACAAAAAACCCCTTTCCTGTACGTTTTGGGTCAAAAACTTCTAAATCAATATCATTCAAAGCTCTTTAAAAACCCCTCTCACTCGGCATTCCCTTTAAACAATTACTTTCCTTCATATATCTTAGCCATCTGTCTTTTTTTTCTAAGCCAACTATTTATTTAAATTTAAAAAAAATCAACGGCTTTTAAACAAATCCCAAAAAAACCAAAAAAACCGGGAAAAAAAACCAAAATATAAAAAAAAAACTTTTTTAAAAAAAATGGAACCCTTTTAAACAATTTAACCCCAAAATTTTTTTAAAAAAAACCCCCAAAACCTCCAACAAAAAACCTTCCCCCCCCTTCCCAAAAAACCCCAAACCCCCCTTTGGGCTTTTGGTTATCATCAAAATCGCCTTTTTTGTTTTTTTAAAGTATGTTTAGAACAATTTAAGGCTTTTAATTTTTTTTAAAAGCAATTTTCCCTTTTTTTTTGCCGCGGGGCTTTTGAGAAATAATTTTTTCCCTCCGCCTTAAAAATTTAAAAGGGGTGGCTTTTTCAATGTATGGTTTCTAACTGTTTCTTGATCGAAAGCAATTTACGATGACACTGTTAACTTAACATGTCTTAAATAAAATTGTAGAAGTCGTAATGCAGACATATTTTTTTTGCTCGAAGTTTGGGCACAATTTTAGTGGTTCTCTTGGATCCATCTTTGACTTCTGCTGCTAATGGGTATCATTATGCAGGTCATGAGTTCCTGAGATATTCTAAGTCAACTCTAGAATAAAACCACGCTGTTGATCAGGCGTTAAACTGCCCAACCACTTTAATGCCTTTTGAATATTATTCGGATCGCCGCCTGTGTACATTTTAAATTTACGTAATGGAAGTGATTGCGCCATGCCCATCCATACAGATTGTTTGCATCTAAATACATGAGATAGTTAGACCTTTTACTTGGATCATAGTCGTCCAAGTATTTGTTGTTTGCTTTACAGTAATGATGCGATCCATACTAATTCCTCCACGCAATCCGTTTTCAATCATCTGAAGCATTGGTAAATCTGACAATAAATCAATCTGTACTCCAGTAAACTTAAGAAAGCGTCCCAGCTCATCCCAGGCGCAGAAATGTAATCGCGGGATCCAGGCTATAATGTTTCATGCAGGTCTTCCTATAATTTTCAAAGACGTCCGCCAACAAACATACATCTGCCCTTAAATATGAATCATGATAGTCTCCCATTGTTTTACAATCTAACTTCTGCCACGCATCTTGAGCTGCTGGTAATCAGAATCACTAATGTCCTTTCCTCTGAGACTAGAAAAGAACGCGCCTTTAGGAGGAAGTGTGTCTTCATCAAACCTTTCCCAACTGTTCATGTACTCATAAGGGTAAACGCCCTTTCTAACAAGCGTTGGGTCAAAATATTCTTCCGTTATGGGCAGGACTTTAAGGACATAGCTAGTGACTCTAATGATCCCATCAGTGTTGCATAGAGTCATAAAAAGACATTTTTATTTAGATTAAAGCACATGTACTTTTCTGATGACTGTGCAATGCATGCTACCCTGAAGGCTTTTGGTTACTGCTTGCAATATAAGATGAAAGTCGTAACCTCGCAAGTTATGAAGAAGATGGGCAGCTTCCATGTCTTTGGTTCAAACTTTAGTTGAAGATTGCATTTGTTAGCGCCGCGCCTCTGAACTTTCCGCTAATGTGATCATGGTCTCTTACTGCCCGGATTCGCTGCGTCTGATGAGAGGCCTAAACCACAAATCCAACAGTGAGTGGCTGAAGCATACTGTTGTTGGGTCTTCGGGCGTCATCATGATTTCAGATAAATTCAGATTATTAGAACAATCATTACGCACTTGCTGCATGCGCTGTAAAAATCTTCTAGCCGCATCTGGTCCTCTGTATAATTCTGGCGTTGAATGAGCACCATCCGACCTGACAACAATGAAGGCAAATGAACAAATCTGATGATTACTCATTAAGACTGTTTTCGAAGTTTTTGTGGCGCTGGCCCTTCATAAGGAACAATGAGTGATTCAAAGTCTGCGTAAACAACATATGGAGAATGTTGCAGCCGTTTCCAGTTCTTAAAACTAACTTTAGATCTGGTGGGGGCGTAATTAGTTCTGTATTACAGTCTACAGAACTTTTACAATGTTTCTTATGTTCGCTCGCGGCTTGAACAGATGGCATTCTTGTTAAACATTTCTACAGAATTCTTGTTTGCCATGATCTTTTGAAGTATGCTGCATTAGTCTACTCATTGTTCGTATCAATGTGTAATGCGGTAGCCCTGTTGGCGAAGACATTAGGAGTAAGTCAACATGATTTTGTCTGGTTCGCCTATTGTTGGCTGTTCTTGGACACTTTAATCGGCTGTAGATTTTTTCCTCATCCCATGTGTAGATATTGACAGTTATTGGTTTGTTTTGTTCTGAAACTGATCAATTTGGTCTACACTAACAGGAAAGGATATTCCATTGAAGTTAAGATCTTTGGTGTATTGCCGATAGTTAGTCACATCTTTCTGCGTGTTCGCGGACATGATGCAGCCTTGCAAGGACGCACCACATGAAACATTTGTTGTCTGAATTTTTTATGTTTAAACTGCTCTCTTTAAAACCAACTCCCGAGTAGCGGAATGTAAGCCTTGCCTACAATCGGTGCATACTTAGCCTGTTTTAATCTAATCTCTAAGACTTTCGCCCTCTGACCAACCAGAGCCTCTCATTTTGCTTCTTGGGCGGCAGCGTCTAACTGTGCAAGCAGTTCGTCTGCCCAACCGGGTGTAAGTCATTATGAGAAAGAATAGTCTGCTGTTTAGTTGAGCCCCAAGACTTCTAGATTTTCTTCATTTATTGTTATATAGTCGATTAAAACAGCTAACATTACTTAACTGGCGGTCTATTGTTAGTTTACTTGAACTTGAGAAATAGCATGAACAACACTTGCCTGTACGTTTGTTGGGTCAATGACTTCTAAATCAATATCATTCAGTGCTCTTGATAAACGCTCTCTCTCGAGCATTCCTTCAAACAATTCGTCTTGTCCTTCATATATCTTAGCCATGCTGTCTTTCTTTTCTAAGCCAACATATTTTTTAAATTAAAAAAAATACAACGGCTTAATCAGACTCAATATCAACGGTCTTTTTGCGCTTGGACTCATAAACTAAAGTATAAACAGCTTTTGGTGTTGTTAATGTGAGCTGTTTAGAACAGAGTTTAATGTCTCGTTTACTTTTTTTAAGCATTCCTTTTTATCTGCTCGGGGTCTGGCTGTTGAGAAAACTTGCCCTCGCCTTTCTTTGAAGATCAAACTTTTGTCTTTTGTAGTCATCAAAATCGGCCTGTAAACGATTAAATTCTTCATCCGTGATGTTTGAGTCAACTAGCGCTTTATTTATTGTCAGTTTAAACGAGCTAAGTTTAGCTGTTATTAGTTGAACCATAGCTGTGTGCTTTTGGAGTTTAGTTTTTAATTTTTTGCCAGCCGCACTTACAGCTAATGAACACAGGCCGAGAGCTAAAGACAAACCTCCTAGAGGTAAAGCTGCGGGTGCGCCTATGCCCGTTGCTAAGAGACCAACACTCGTTCCTGCTGATAGAGCACTTATAGTCGATGCCCCAGTATTAACATAAGTAACAGCATTAAAGGCAGCAGAATACCTTCGTTTGGTTTTGCTGTATTTTGAAAGGTCTTGCTCTAGTACTTGCTGCATTTGCGTAATGTTTGTTAATCTAAAGGTTTTTAATGTTAGGGGTTTTCTACTATCTCTTCTTTTGGCGGGCTGTAGGCACTTTGGATAAACCTGAACAGACATGCTTTTTATAAAATGAAAAATAATTTAGTATAGTACATCTTTTAATCTGTTATCTCTAATATTCAGCTGCGCATCATATATTAAAAACAAATGTACATTAAGCGGTTATCGGCTTCTTCTTCTTTATCAATTTGAATGTTTTATTACGTTCTCTCACAGTTCTCCCGCTTCCATGCAACTGATTATCCTCTGTTGACCTTAGGTCAATCCATAAACCGTATTTTGTTGTTAAATAATCATCAAGCCTAACATTGTGAAGAGTAAATCTTTAGACACAAGGTCAACTGTTGGACTTCTACACCTCCCGCCCCCAAACAGTTTTCTTATTTCATCAAAATGCTGATAAGGTTTAAGCCCGCTAGCGTAGATTTGGTTAGGACTACCCTCAATCGAACATTGTACTTTCGTTATTTTAGGATTAAAAACTTTTCACTTCCTCTTTTGAACGGTTCTTCATCTTCGCACAGCAATAAAATGCCTTTAAGTGAATATGCTGCAACACTAAAACTAAAATTCCATATAGTGTCTGCCCTGCTTTTGGGATATGTTGAATGATGACGCACGTTTTCGTAATATATTACTAATTGTGACTCAAAATGGTGCTCAATCAGCTTTGCTAATTCATGGTTGCTAACAACGTCAAACTCTAACGAGATGTCAGAAATGCTGTACTTTGCTTCGGTGTCTGTAGATAGAATAACACGTTTGTATTCATTAAAAGTTAGTTCATATGCCAATCTGTCTTTTAATGCTCCTTGAAAGTATGGGGCATGCGCTTTTAACAACTCAAAATCTAAGGGAATGGAAAAGCGATTTCCAAACGCATAACTTACTGCTTCATGCTTTTTGCCGTCTTTAGCATCTCCAGCGCCTATTCTATGTTTTAGCGCTTCATTATTTTCTATTCCTTGAAACGCAAAGTCAGCCCTTTCATTCCCGGTTAGCCACAGATCAGAATGGTTAAAAATATGTCTGCATTGTGTAAAGAAAATATTTCTTGCCCCTCAAGTTTTATAGAAATTTCTTAACGATTGCCCGCCCAGATTCTGTACAACTGTCCGTTTGGGTCTGTTGAAGCGAGTTCTATTTGAAAGTAAGACGCGCAGAGCCTGGCACAATAAATTTCCCATCTGCTCCTAGGTCTGGAAATTTGACAGTAAGAATTTGATCTGCATCAATAGTAGATGGATTATTTGGAACAATAATATTCCGTTTATTTCCCTTCACGCCATGGGGCTCTTTCTGTTTTCTATGCGGGTCAAGAATCGAGCCATATGATTGGGGCATTTTTTATAAAACAAAATAAAAAAGTTAATTATTTAAAAACATGGCAGGCATTGAGGATGAAGATTATGATGTTTTAGATTCTGGAGACGACATGAGTGAAATGACTCCTTGGTACAACATCGCTCGGGGCCCTCTTGCGGCGTGAATTAACAGAAAGTAAGGTCAGATCATTATACCAAAGTTTAGGCCAAGAACCTCCTGAATTTATAGACCCTAATGATTTTGAAGTAAAAGATGACCTTTTGGGTTTGTGAGGAGCGACCAAGGACAACTTGTTCAGCTTACAACTAAAAAAGACCCATCAAATTTTTTTAAGCCGTGGGTTCAATTAGAAATAGACTCAGTGTGAAAGATCAAAATCGCCTTGGTCTCGTTAGACCGAAATTAAGGGGCGAGGCAGTTTCTAAACTTAAAAACACACTGCAAGAACTCCCGACAGATAACCAAATGCAAAACATGGAACTTAAAGAATTAAATCAATCAGCAGGTGAATTAATAAATGTAATAGAAGCAGAATCCAGTTTTTTCCGAAGAAACAGCGTTAAAGACTATACACGACTCGCCGCTACCCATGCGAGAATTATTAGCTCTTGATCGTGCTTTAAGAACCATCAAAGGCGAATTAACAAACAATTTAGCAAAACTAGGTGAACTAGATGAGCAATAAAAAGAGAAAAAGAAAACTCGTTGAGGCTGATGACGCCAACTTAAGGCCTGATATTAAAGAAAGAATAGCCCAAAGACTAAAAGATCTTGAACAAGAAAGATCAGCAAGACTAGAAGTGACGACTACAACCGGGACCAATTACGAACTCAAGTGAATAGAATAAGAGAAACTATCGAAAAAATTTTATATGAAGACACGACACTAGCATAACGAATACGAACACTGTTTAAGAGCAAGGAGTCACATTAGCAAGCGTTATAACGGCCTTAGGATTTGCAATAAAGTAACACTGGTGTTGGCTATTACAGGCGGCGGCGGAGGCCAAAGTTCAGTACCTCCACCGCCATCGCCTCCACCTGATAATATCATGGGTAAAAAAACAGCTTGATCATCTTGCGAATTTTATTAAAAAAATTAGCTGGTAAAGCCGTAAACGCTTACCAGGGAAAATTGGGGGAGTATTGTCAGCTGGCTTTTGTCTACTGCAAGCAAAGTAGTTGGCTTATGGCCGAGCACTTATGGCATTTTTTTCTTGTAATAGTTGGGTTACTATTAGTAAGATAAAGACCAAGTAATCCTATGCCAGTTAATCCAAGAACAAGCGCTGTCTTTTCATATTCATGGTCATCGCGAACAGAGTCCGCGAGCTTTGCTGAGTCTTCAATGGCCTTTGGGCTTTGGACTTCGGGAATTAGATGACTTATTCTTGGGGGTCATCTTTTTTTTTACTGCTTGCAATATTACTGGCTCAGAATTTATGTCGTTTTGTCCGACCTTCTGTTCATTTCCTGCAACGAGAATTTCATTGTTGTAGTTTATTATTGTTCCTACCTGGAGTCTGAGGTCAGAAGGTACATGTATAAACCAGTGCCAACAGCAAATCTACTTTGATCTTGCGTATTGTAAAACATTTTGGTACCTTTTAATACTTGAAGGCAAATCAACAGTAGAATATAGCGTCCTCTAAATTTGCTAAGTATTGTTTTTGGGGCATCAAAGCCAGTAGAAGGATCAGTTATGCTCGATCTTGCCTGTGCTTGTGAACCTAGCAAACACCAAACGTAAGTACGAATAGAGTCGTTTATTCGTTCTATTCCCGCTCTAGTTAGGCCCTTAGAAGTGTCCTAAGATAAATGTAGTCCATGCTGTTTTATGCTCTTGCTCTATGGACCCGAGGTGAACAGTTGTGCCTGAAAGAGAAAGATGTGGGAAGGAAAGGGTTCCAGTCATACTTATACTTTCTGTGCACGCCCCAATAATAAGGGGTGCCTAAGCCATGATTAAGATCAGACTTTTGCCTAAAGTCTGTCTTGATGTTAATATTGAATTCGTTACAGATTCTTTCAAAAGCCTTCATGTCTATTCGGTTGCTAAATGGATTAAACGGTTTGTCATTTGGTAATGGTGCTTGCAGTTCAGTCAAAATACGTCTGAAGGTGTAATAGAAATGAAATCTGTACACTGACCTAACCAAAGGATTAGGATGATTTAAGTGATCAGCATACGACACTCCACACCCAGTTGATGCACAAAACACAGCAAAGTTTAACTGGTTCTGATAAAACTGCATCGGATGACTAAACCACACTTTTGGGGTGCGGTCGTTTTTAATAGGGGGGTTAAGATATCTGCTTAATGGAGTACTTACCTTTTTATGAAAGGTGTCAGTCTGGGTCACAGAAATGTCGAGGGTGTCAGTTGTTATATTTTAAGATTGTAGTGCGGCCCAACAGAATATTTTGCATCAGTATATTTGAATGCACTCATTTTAATTTGTTTTAAAAAATGTTTGTAACAATAACAACTCAAGACCGCCCTTCGTTTTTAGAACATGCTATTAATAACGAATGCGGAACCAGAACGGTCGCGCTCCATGAAATATTCTACAAAGTCGTATGGTTTAATATAAGCAAAGCCAAGGAGAAAAAATAAGATTAAAAAAGTTAATAATAGAGGAACATTAGTTAGCCAGTTAACCATAACCTGATGGTTATTACGGTTTTGCTCGCTAAAAGAAGCAATGAGTAACTTCGACATTGCTCTCAAACTTAACAATGCAAATTTAACAACAATGTTGACATTCAAACCTGAAAAAAGAAGAAGTAGGTTACTATTTTGATGGAGAGCTAGCTAAAATGTTAGGCTTTGCAACTGACAATCGGGACATTCATAGTTTTAGAGTTGCGCCAGACAAAACTACTTATGAGGGAGAAAATCCGCTCGATCTTGCATTACATTCATTACTCTATGTTCATTTGGATGAGCTGAGCACTGATGAAAACTATATGATGGAAGGCCCTCAACTGTTTTAAGAGCTCTTCCGTCAGGGAAAGCTGCATATTGCGATTATGAAATTATACAATTCCCTAATTTACAGTTTAAAAGATTAGTTTGTGGGAGGGTCGGATCATTTAATATAAAAATCAAAGACAAAGCGGGGAAAGTTGTGAAATGTGATAACCTGCACATTGTTTTGGAAATAAAATAATACGTTACTAAAAAATAATGTCGCGTGGGCCAGAAGAATCAGGAGTTACATTAGCGCCTGTGAGTGTATAACTTAGAATTAAAAGACCTTGCAGACGTTGCGGACTTTGAACAAAATGGTGAGATAGGCGCTTTGTATGGTTTTGAGTACACTAAAGATGGTGATTATAAACGTAAAGAGGTTGGCGACAGCAAAAAGTTTCCTAAACTAGAACAACTGCGCAATCTAGAGGCAAATAATGTTGGCCAGTATGAATATAAAATAGTTTTGAAAACCTGACCCTCAAATGGCACTTAGAACCATATTTAGAATGGGAAATAAAATTTGAATTCATAAGCCCATTTACATATTTTAGCCGTCAAAAAAGTTTCAGAAAAGCATTCAACTCTGCCCTTTACATGTAAGTCTTATGCCGGACGACAATAGTCGGAAAGAAATTGAAATAACGCCGTATGGGAAAAAACAGTACATCCTCCACAGAAAAGAAACAGTTGTAAAAAAAGCTTCTACAAAATTACAGTTCTTTCCAAGCAGAAAATTAGGAGACACGTTCACAATGATATTTGAAATTTCTGTCTTTAAAGATGTGGAGAGGGATGGGGTTGTGGGCGTTAGTGACGTCCTTATAAAAGGAATTAATATTAGCTGGCAAAACTTAGACGTTTAAACGTCTTAACGTTACCATCGTCGTTCTTCACAATGGCGAGGATATTAAGATCATAACAACAAGCAACAAAATCAATGTTGACTTAAATAGAAACAATCTTACAGAACTGAATTGGATTAATCTTACACATTTAGGCCTCGTAGGGTTTTATTATACTGAACAAGTTTTGACAGAGAGTATGATAAAAATAATAACTGGATTAGATTAAATTCTGCTATAAAACTATGGAGCAGTTAAACTTTATGACAAAAACTCCTCATTGCTCATTGATTTGTGGCAGACTGGTTGTGGAAAAACAATATTTATCCTCGACCTGTTACAAACAGTTTATCGTTATAATTTTAATCATATTGTGGTTTTCTGTCCAACACTTAAATGGAACAAAGCATATCATGATAGAAGGTTATATGGACAGATGACGACATATATTAGTTTTATCCCAGCAATAAATGAGTGAGTGTTTAGAACAGTTTTATAGACTGTTTGAGGGAACGCAGACACATTTATTATAGATGACTGCTCGGCAGAAAGAGACATAGTTAAAAAGAGAAACACTTTGGTCAAAACTAGCTTTCAGTGGAAGGCATGCTAGGATAAGTGTGTGGATTTTATGCCAAAAATATAACTCAGTTTTAAAAGACTTTAGAGAACAGTTAAAGACTGTAGTGTTATTTCACATGAAAGACAGAGACTCATTTGAAGAATGTTTGCGTGAAAATGATGTTATTGAAAATGACCAGGAAAAACACAGGATTAAACAAAAACTGAAATCTGAAAAGTTTAGTAAATTAGTATTGAAAACGGATA
>JAFLJL010013732.1:17500-21033 GCA_018398815.1 Conus ventricosus | reverse complement strand
ACAACAACCCAAACACACACAACCAGAGAAAAAGAGAGAGGGGAAGGGGGGGGTTGGGGAAGTAAAGCTGCGAATAGGGCTGGAGGAGGAGGGAAATGGATAGACGTGGAGGAATTGGTCTGGGGATAGACATGGAGGAGATTGGGTCTGGGGATAGACATGGAGGAGATTGGGTCTGGGATAGACATGGAGGAGTTTGGGGTCTGGGGATAGACTGGAGGAGATTGGGTCCTGGGGATAGACGTGGAGGAATGGGTCTGGGGATAGACATGGAGGAGATTGGGTCAGGGGAGAGAGGAGGGCGCAGTGAAAGATGACAAAGCGGCACAAACGAAAAAGTAATTTTTTCCCTGGGGCAGAGGGGGGGGGGGGGGGGTGGTACAATTTTGGGTAAAGAGTAACTTTTGTGGGCACGTCGGTCAAATCTGTAATGGCAAGCACACATCCAGTTTAAATCATGGCCCATTCATCATGGCCCATTCATAGCCACCGGCGCGAGAATTCAGAATGCTGCTCACTGAACGCATTTAGTTCGCTTAGTTCGACGACTTTTGAGTATTCCAAATCATCTTCGTCTGTCCGTCTATCTATTCGGTTTTGTGTGTGGTGTGTTGTTGTGTGTGTTTGTTTTGTTTTGGTTTTGGGTTTTTTTCCCCCCATTTCTTTCTTTTTTTTTTTTTTTTTTTCCTTTTCTTTCTTTTTTTTTCTCCCTTTTTGTTGTTGTTGTTTGTTTTGTCGTTTTCTCTCTTGTCCGACTCTTCTTTTTGCTTCTCTCTCTCGCCCTGTTGTTGTGTGTCCTTTGAGACATTATTTCCTTTGCTCGTTTCTCATTATCAAACAGGGTAATAACTTCTTCATGTCACGCCCAGCCAGAAGACCATGGAAAGCGTTTGTGTGGTTGAATGAAGGCCCAACGATATTCATTCACCCTCTTTCCCAGTATCCATCTCTCTTATTTCATTTCAGCTTAATTCCGCAGAAGTATTATGTGTGTGGGAGACAGAGGCAGGCAGGTGGAAAAGAGACTGAGAGAGGGGGGGAGGGAGAGAGGGATGGAGAAGGGGAGAGAGAGAGCGAAAGAGAGAGAGAGAGAGAGAGAGAGAGAGAGAGAGAGAGAGAGAGAGAGAGAGAGGGGGGGGGGGGAGGTTAGCCGAGAGATAGGGTGGAACGGGGAGAGAGAGGCTAAACGATACATGGCGCTCAGGTTTTCTTTTGTGCCTTTGTGGCAATGGAGTACTTGACCTTTTTTTTGTGAGGCACGTTGGGCCGAGTCTGTAGAAAAAATACACCCAGTTGGAAATGACTGTCCCTATACAGTTCTTATAGTTAAGCTGATCCGACCAGTGTGAGAATGAGGGTCCCGCCTTTGGAGACGTCAAATTGACTACAGAACGTCGTTCGGCGAACAAAATGGGACTCGGTGCAACAACACAGAAGCCTGTTAGATTGCCTCTGTAACCCTTGTCTGCCAGTCTGTCGTGCTTTCTATCTGCCTCTGCTTTGTCTGTCTGTCCTGTCTGTCTGTCTGGTCCTGTTCCCTGTTCCCTTCTCGTCCATGTTCCCCTCCTATAACGTCTCCCTCCCTCTCTCCCTCCATCGTTCCCCTTCCTATACCCCCTCCCTCCCTCCTCTCTCCCTCCAACGTTCCCCTCCTATACCCTCCCTCCCTCCCTCTCCCCCCATCGTTCCCTTCCTATACCCTCCCTCCCTTCCCTCTCTCCCTCCATCGTTCCCCTTCCTATACCCTCCCTCTCCCCTCTCTCCCTCCATCTTTCCCTCCTTACCCTCCCCCCCTCCCTCCCTCTCTCCCTCCATCGTTCCCCTTCCTATACCTCCCTCCCCCCCCCCCTCCCTCCCTCCATCGTTCCCCTTCCTATACCCTCCCCCTCCCTCCCTCTCTCCCTCCATCGTTCCCCTTCCTATACCCTCCCTCCTCCCTCCTCTCCCTCCATCGTTCCCCTCCTTATACCCCCCTCCCCTCCCTCTCTCCCTCCATCGTCCCTCCTTCCTATACCCTCCCTCCCTCCCTCCCTCTCATCCCTCCATCGTTCCCCTTCCATACCCTCCCTCCCTCCCTCCCCCTCTCTCTCCCTCCATCGACCCCCTTCCTCTACCCTCCCTCTCTCTCTCCCTCCTCGCTCCCTCCAACCCCCCTTCCTATCCTCTCCTCTCCCTCCTCCCGTTCCCCTTCCTATACCCTCCCTCCCTCCCTCCTCCTCCCCTCCTCTTCCCCTCCTATACCCTCCCTCCCTCCCCCTCCCTCCCCTCCATCGTCCCTCCTCCCCCTCCCTCCCTCCCTCTCTCCTCCATCGTTCCCCTTCCTATAACCCCCTCCCTCCCTCCCTCTCTCCCTCCATCGTTCCCCTTCCTAACCCCCCCTCCCTCTCCCCTCCATCGTTCCCCTTCCTATCCCTCCCTCCCTCCCTCCCTCTCTCCCCCCATCGATCCCCTTCCAATACCCTCCTCTCTCTCTCCTCCCTCTCTCTCCCTTCCCCTCCTTCCCTCCCTCCCTCCTCCCTCCTCCCTTCCCTCCCTTCCCCTCCCTCTCTCTCTCCCTCCCTCCTCCCTCCATCGCCCTTCCTATACCCTCCCCCCTCCCTCTCTCCCTCTCTTCCCTCTATCCCCCTCCTCCTCTCCCCCCTCCTTCCCCCCTTCTCCCCCCTCCTCCCTCTCTCCCTCCATCGTCCCCTTCCTATACCCTCCTCTCCCCTCCCTCCTCCCTCCACTCCCTCCTTCCCTCTCTCCCCCCATCTCCCCTTCCTATACCCTCCCCCTTCCCCCCTCTCCCCTTCCTCCCCTCCCCTTCCACCTCCCCCCCTCTCCTTTTCCCCCTTCCTTCCCTCCCTCTCTCCCTCCCTCCCTCTCCCTCCCCCCTCTTCCCCTTCCTAACCCTCCCTCCCCCTCCCCCCTCCCACCCCCTCCTATCCCTCCCCCTCCCCTCCTCCCTCCCTCCCTCTCCCCTTCCCCTCACTCTCCCCTCACTTCCCCTTCCTATACCCTCCTCCTCCCTCTCCCTTCCCTCCTCTCCCCTCCATCGTTCCCTCCTATACCCTCCCCCTCCCTCCCCTCCCCTCCTCCTCCCTCCATCGTTCCCCTTCCTTCCCTCCCTCTCCCCTCCCTCCCCTCTCCTCCATCGTTCCCCTCTATACCCTCCTCCTTCCCTCCCCCCCTCCCTCCCTCCCCTCTCCC
The DNA here is from genome assembly GCA_018398815.1 of Conus ventricosus. Classification (NCBI taxonomy): domain Eukaryota; kingdom Metazoa; phylum Mollusca; class Gastropoda; order Neogastropoda; family Conidae; genus Conus; species Conus ventricosus. The sequence continues at coordinate 17,844 of JAFLJL010013732.1, read as the reverse complement.
TCCCCCTCCCTCCCCCTCTCTCCCCTCCCTTCTCCCTCCTCCTCCCCCTCCCTCTCCCTCCATCTTCCCCCCTTCCTATCCCCCTCCCCTCCTCCCTCCTCTCCCTCCCTCTCCCCTCCATCTTCCCCTTCCCTACCTCCCACCCCTCCCTCCCTCCTCCCTCCTCCCTCCATCGTTCCCCTCCTATACCCTCCCTCCTCCCTCCCTCCCCTCCTCCCTCCCTCTCTCCCTCCATCGATCCCCTTCCTATACCCTCCCTCTCCCTCCCTCCCCTCTCCTCCACGTTCCCCTTCCTATATCCCTCCCTCTCCCTCCTCGTTCCCCTCCTTCCCCCCCTCCCTCCC
>JAFLJL010013732.1:0-7500 GCA_018398815.1 Conus ventricosus | reverse complement strand
TGACGATACCCGTCTTCGATCAGACCTCATGTTTGTACATAATTTCGCGTTAAAAGGAGATCGTTATGCACGTGCACTAAGTTTACACCTAGCTGTATGATGCTCAACAGAAAAGGTAGCTTGAGTGTTTAGTGAGGAGGGGGGGGGGGGTGTTCCCCGGTAAGGAACGCATGTGTGTGTGTGGAAAGGTGGCAGTTGTGTCTGTCTCCGCCCTTCCTAACAGGTGTCAGCAGTCTTTAGTCGGCGGCGCTGCTTGAATCCGGTCCGTTTGGTGAAAAGGGAAGGAGTCTGTGTAGAATTATGCTGTTAACACACTTTGAAGTCAGTGTGCTGGTGTTATAATTTATGATGCATGTTGTTGGTTTTTTCACTTTGTTCACTACACTTGGTGAATGAGGTTAGCAATTTTCAATTGGGTGGTGAATGAGGTTAGCAATGTTCACTTGGTGTGATGAGGTTGCAATTTTCAGTTGGGTGGTGAATGAGGTTAGCAATGTTCAGTTGGGTGGTGAGAGGTTAGCAATGTTCATTGGTGGTGAATGAGGTTAGCATGTTCAGTTGGGTGGTGAATAGGTTAGCATTGTTCAGTTCGGTGTGAATGAGGTTAGCAATGTTCAGTTGGGTGGTGAATGAGGTTAGCAATGTTCGTTTGGTGGGAAAGGTTAGCAATGTTCAGTGGGTGGTTGAATGAGGTTAGCAATGTTCAGTTGGGTGGTGAATGAAGGTTATAGCAATGTTGTTGGTGGTGAATGAGGTTAGCAATTTTCAAATTGGGTGGTGAATGAGGTTAGCAATTGTTCAGTTGGGTGGTGAATGAGGTTAGCAATTTTCAATTGGGTGGTGAATGAGGTTAGCAATGTTCATTGGGTGGTGAATGAGGTTAGCAATGTTCAGTTGGGTGGTGAATGAGGTTAGCAATGTTCAGTTGGGTGGTGAATGAGGTTAGCAATTTTCAATTGGGTGGTGAATGAGGTTAGCAATGTTCAGTTGGGTGGTGAATGAGGTTAGCAATGTTCAGTTGGGTGGTGAATGAGGTTAGCAATGTTCAGTTGGGTGGTGAATGAGGTTAGCAATGTTCAGTTGGGTGGTGAATGAGGTTAGCAATGTTCAGTTGGGTGGTGAATGAGGTTAGCAATTTTCAATTGGGTGGTGAATGAGGTTAGCAATGTTCAGTTGGTGTGAAGGAGTTAGCAATTTTCATTGGGTGGTGAATGAGGTTAGCAATGTTCAGTTGGGTGGTGAATGAGGTTAGCAATTTTCATTGGGTGGTGAATGAGGTTAGCAATGTTCAGTTGGGTTTTTGTTTGTTTGTTTGTTTTCTGCTCAGTCCTTTTTTCATTCTAAGTTTTCTCAAAGGGGAATCATATACATTGCTTTGCAGTGCACACAAATCTGAAGATGTGCGCATGCGGTCTCGTGTGTGTGTGTGTGTGTGTGTGTGTGTGTGTGTGTGTGTGTGTGTGTGTGTGTGTGTGTGTGTGTGTGTGTGTGTGTGTGAGAGAGAGAGAAGAGAGAAAGAGAGAGACAGACAGACAGACAGACAGAGAAAAGAGAGAGAGAAAGGGAGTATAGGTGTAAGTCTGTTTAAAAGACATGTATGTAAATGTTATGTTGCACATACATTCTTGTTGAATCTGCATTTGTTAATAAAAGCAACAATGAAATACATTCCTTGGGGTGAATTTTGTGAGATGTAGACAGAGTTTGCTTCCTTATTATGTCTTTCTCTTTCTTGATTTAAGTTAATCCCATAATCAGTACCTAGAACTGAAGTGAAGGGAGATGACAGGTTAAACGTCTCCAAACATTTGATGTTCAAAACAATCCACACAGTCACTAGCACACTCTGCCTTGTCTATACCTTTCTTTCCTTTCTCCACACACGCACGCACGCACGCACGCACGCACGCCTGCACGCACGCACACACACACACACACACACACACACACCACACACACACACACACACACACACACACACACACCTCTCTCTCTCTCTCTCTCTCTCTCTCTCTCATCTCTCTCTCTCTCTCTCTCTCTCTCTCTCTCTCTCTCTCTCTCTCTCTCTCTCTCGTTGATCATTCCATTCTTTGAGAGAAACTTTCCATCTATTTGAACCATTCCTCGACAGTCTGATTATTCCAAATATGCTTGAGTACCATGACTCCGTATCTGCTACTGAATGATAGAACCACTTCTTCACACTTTGTCAGACTTGGAGTCCCACAAAGTTCAGTGCTAGGCCCCCTCCTCTTCTACATCTTCGTCAGTGATTTACCATCACCCATATCAGATGAAAATGCCACGGCAGATTTATTTGCCCATGACTCGTCACCCAAATAAATGGTAGTAATCTACAAGCAGTAGAAACATCTCTCGAGGAAAGTCTACACGAAGTGTTAGACTGGTGTGGTTCAAACTCAATGGTCATACATCCAGCCAAATCCAAATCCATGGTTATAAGGTTATAATCGTTCGCCCAAATCAGCGATTGGTTTCTCTTTGCTTGAAACTTCAGTTGAATGGTACTTCTATCGAACAGGTGGATGAGCATCGTATTTTATGGGTAACTATAGAGAATTAAAGTGGCAATCTCATCTCAATATTTTTTTAAGAAAAGAAACGAAAGTCTTCCTATTATCTCAAACTAAAGCGCTATGTCAACACGACTGCGCTTAAACCTTTCTGCAACGCACGCACAATGCCGCATAATTATCAAGAACACGACTGCGCTTAAACCTAACTGCAACGCACGCACAATGCCACATAATTTTCAAGGACACGACTGCACTTAAACCTTTCTGCAACGCACGCACAATGCCACATAATTATCAAGTACACTTTAACAAGGTGGGATGGGAGTAGTGACGTCCACACAAAAAAACTGAATTCTCTCCATAGATGAGCCGCAAAGCTGCTCCTCCTAGCCGTACCTCTAACAACAAATGAAACACCGAGAGCACTGAACACACTGCCTCTTTGTAAACAATTTGAATTCAGCAAAGCATCATGTATGTTTCAAATTTCGAGAGATACCGTGTCATGGTATATCAATGCCCTTTTCATACGACTGAACAGCTCTTCTAGCGAGAAGAAATACCTTGTTCCCTACCCACGCATTGATCAATACAAAACAAGCCTAGCTTACTCTGGACTATACCTCGGGCACTTCCACAGAGTTTACTCAATACGAATACTTGTCTCAATAATTTGATTATTCGATTAAAATCGTTGATGTCCATTTGCAAAGTCTTCCCTAAAACGTACATTGAGTACACCATCTGAACACTCCATTAGACCGCTCATCCCCGCTCCCACTCTCTCTCTCTCTCCCTCCCATCCCTCTTCCCCTCCCCCTACCTACCATCTCTCCTCATTCTCTCTCTCTCTCTCTCTCTCTCTCTCTCTCTCTCTCTCTCTCTCTCTCTTTCTCTCTCTCTCTCTCTCCCTCCCTCCCTCCCTCCCTCCCCCCTCCCTCCCTCCCACCCCCCCCCTCCCTCCCTCCCTCCTCTCTCTCTCTCTCCCTCTCTCTCTCTCTCTCTTCTCTCTCTCTCTCTCTCTCTCTCTCTCTCTCTCTCAGTTTTTCTTTGTTCCATCTGTTTGACAACCCACGTGTCATTATTACATTTATGAACAATCTGTTTGTCACCATCAAATTGTATTACAGTGTTGTTATGCTAAACTGTTGGCGTGGATGATAAGTGTTAGAATAATGTGTGCATGATAAGAACAGATTGTAAGACGGTCTCGGACTAACATCTTCATCCTTGAGGTTTAAAGATCACTCACTCAGTCAATCAATCTCTGTGTGTGTGTGTGTGTTGTGTGTGTGTGTGTGTGTGTGTGTGTGTGTGTGTGTGTGTGTGTGTGTGTTATTTTTAGATAGACAGACAGACAGACAGATAGATAGATAGACAGATAGATAGATAAATAGATTAATTGATTGAGTGATTGATTGGGAGGCAGGCAGGCAGACAGACAAACAAACAGACAAACAGACAGACAAACAGACACGTCGACTTTCCCAGTCGCTCAGTTTTCGAGTGAAAAGGCGACTTAATGGCATCGCCTCCTCCTTTGGAAGGCGACTTAATGGCATCGCCTCCTCCTTTGGAAGGCGACTTAATGGCATCGCCTCCTCCTTTGGAAGGCGACTTAATGGCATCGCCTCCTCCTTTGGAAGGCGACTTAATGGCATCGCCTCCTCCTTTGGAAGACGACTTAATGGCATCGCCTCCTCCTTTTGGAAGGCGACTTAATGGCATCGCCTCCTCCTTTGGAAGGCGACTTAATGGCATCGCCTCCTCCTTTGGAAGGCGACTTAATGGCATCGCCTCCTCCTTTGAAAGGCGACTTAATGGCATCGCCTTCTCCTTTGAAAGGCGACTTAATGGCATCGCCTCCTCCTTTGAAAGGTGACTTAATGGCATCGCCTCCTCCTTTGGAAGGCGACTTAATGGCATCGCCTCCTCCTTTGGAAGGCGACTTAATGGCATCGCCTCCTCCTTTGGAAGGCGACTTAATGGCATCGCCTTCTCCTTTGGAAGGTGACTTAATGGCATCGCCTCCTCCTTTGGAAGGCGACTTAATGGCATCGCCTCCTCCTTTGAAAGGCGACTTAATGGCATCGCCTCCTCCTTTGAAAGGCGACTTAATGGCATCGCCTCCTCCTTTGAAAGGCGACTTAATGGTATCGCCTCCTCCTTTGAAAGGCGACTTAATGGTATCGCCTCCTCCTTTGAAAGGCGACTTAATGGTATCGCCTCCTCCTTTGAAAGGCGACTTAATGGTATCGCCTCCTCCTTTGAAGGGCGACTTAATGGTATCGCCTCCTCCTTTGAAAGGCGACTTAATGGTATCGCCTCCTCCTTTGAAAGGCGACTTAATGGTATCGCCTCCTCCTTTGAAAGGCGACTTAATGGTATCGCCTCCTCCTTTGAAAGGCGACTTAATGGTATCGCCTCCTCCTTTGAAAGGCGACTTAATGGTATCGCCTCCTCCTTTGAAAGGCGACTGAATGGTATCGCCTCCTCCTTTGAAAGCGACTTAATGGCATCGCCTCCTCCTTTGGAAAGAAACCGTGCGAGTGGAAAAGCCGGCCGGCCATTGAGGCCAGTGGCCACCCCACTGAATGGCTTCCATTGAGCCAGTGGCCACCCCACTGAATGGCTTCCATTGAGCCAGTGGCCACCCCACTGAATGGCTTCCATTGAGCCAGTGGCCACCCCACTGAATGGCTTCCATTGAGCCAGTGGCCACCCCACTGAATGGCTTCCATTGAGCCAGTGGCCACCCCACTGAATGGCTTCCATTGAGCCAGTGGCCACCCCACTGAATGGCTTCCATTGAGCCAGTGGCCACCCCACTGAATGGCTTCCATTGACCAGTGGCCACCCCACTAAATGGCTTCCATTGAGCCAGTGGCCACCCCACTGAATGGCTTCCATTGAGCCAGTGGCCACCCCACTGAATGGCTTCCATTGAGCCAGTGGCCACCCCACTGAAATGGCTTCCAATGAGGTTTGGTCGGCGCTACTTGACTCCGGTCCACTGGCTGAAAAGTGAACGTGTCTTTGTGAACCAGGCTGTTAACAGACCGGCAGTCAGTATGCTGGTTTGTAGAATTTCCGATGGGTGGCTTTCTTCATCCCTCCATTCACTTTGCTTTGTCAATGAGGGGGCCATTTTCAGGTATTGTTGTTGGGGTTGTAGTTTTTTTATATTCCCTCTCAGTTCATTTTTATATTAACTTTTTTTCCCCAAAAAAGGGAACGGTTCATATTGCCTTGCGGTATTTTTTGGTATGTATGTATGTTGTGAAGTGTGGTAGTGGTAGTAGTGATTGAAATGATGGTAATGGTTCTTGCTGCGGTTGTGTGTGTGTGTGTGTGGTGTGTGTGTGTGTGTGTGTGTGTGTGTGTGTGTGTGTGTGTGTGTGTGTGTGTGTGTTTTCCTCACACACACACACACACACACACACACACACACACACACACACACACAGAGAGAGAGAGAGAGAGAGAGAGAGAGAGAGAGAGAGAGAGAGAGAGAGAGAGAGAGAGAGAGAGAGAGAGAGAGAGAGAGAGGATTTCCCTCTGTAAAAAGAGAAAAAGAAAAACTGCACATAGCAATCAGCTTTCAGGCTGATACCATTCTTAAACACAGCACCCCACATCAGATCCGTGCTTAAGGATGAGACTTGGAAGATGTAGAAAGACTCTAAATTTTCTTCTATTAATTAAAAATCGAAACTAATTCTAAATAGCTACTAAACTAAACTGAAGTAAATGGAAGATATTCCTTAAAATCTTTCAGAAAGTTTGGTGAACAAAACACACAAACACACATAACATCACCCCCATCCCCCCCCCCCCCCCCCCCCCCCCCGCCTCCCTTAAAGCGCATCTCATCTTTTCGTTTTCTTTTCTTGCTCAGCTGTAGTCACTAACCGTACTGTCACCGTCGCTTGCTCAGCTGTAGTCACTAACCGTACTGTCACCGTCGCTTGCTCAGCTGTAATCACTAACCGTACTGTCACCGTCGCTTGCTCAGCTGTAATCACTAACCGTACTGTCACCGTCGCTTGCTCAGCTGTAATCACTAACCGTACTGTCACCGTCGCTTGCTCAGCTGTAATCACTAACCGTACTGTCACCGTTGCTTGCTCAGCTGTAATCACTAACCGTACTGTCACCGACGCACAGTTTTCAAATGGAAGGTTGGTTATATGGTTTAGCCCTTTTTTTTTCTTTCTCTCTTCACACAGTGTGTATGAGGGTCGGTGGTGGTGAGGGTAAAAGAGGATGGGGGAGAGGTGAAAGAGGTGGGGGGAGGGGTGAAAGAGGGGTGGGGGTAGGGTGCAAGGTGAAAACGGCACCGGCACCTGTCGCCGACGGCAGAACAGGCATCAAAGGATTTGATCGGCATTGCAGGAACCCTATCCCTTTTTTTTTTCTTCTTCTTCTTTTTTTTTTTTTTTTTTTTTTTTTTTTTTTGGGGGGGGGGGTGTCTTTTGGAATTACGTTGATGGTAGGCCGGTAGTTGGTGTGCCGGTTTGTTTGACTTATAATTGGTGGTTTTCGTTTTCTTCACCACACTTGAACGAGGATACGATTTCTGAAGTTGTGTGTTTTCGTTGAATTCCTGTTGTTGTTTTTTTTAGAGCAAGTTTGACAGAGAGAGAGAGAGAGAGACAGAGAGAGAGAGAGAGAGAGAGAGAGAGAGAGAGAGAGAGAGAGAGAGAGAGAGAGAGAGAGAGAGAGAGAAACTATTCATTCTGACTACTGATGTCTCTCTGCAGGTGTGTTGTCAAATGGTGGAGATGCAGCGGTAGTAGTGGTTACGGTGGCAATGGTTGTGTAGTTCTTGTAACAACCAACAGAAGCGAAGGTAACAAACTTGGATTGAACATCTCACAGTGCTTGTTTTCTCCGTACACTTGGCACGATCCTCCCACTCACGCCCTCACCTTCTTTGCGGAGATCTGTTCTTTCCCTGCGG
>JAFLJL010013731.1:5000-15027 GCA_018398815.1 Conus ventricosus | reverse complement strand
CACGCGTAGAAGTCTGCCGTCTGCTCAATAACACCAGCAGTACCAGTGCACATGCACGCGTAGAGGTCTGCAGCCTGCTCAGTAACACCAGCAGTACCAGTGCACATGCATGCGTAGAGGTCTGCAGCTTGCTCAATAACACCAGCAGTACCAGTGCACATGCACGCGTAGAGGTCTGCAGCCTGCTCAGTAACACCAGCAGTACCAGTGCACATGCACGCGTAGAGGTCTGCCGTTCTGCTCAGTAACACCAGCAGTACCAGTGCACATGCACGTGTTAGAGGTCTTGCAGCCTGCTCAATTAACACAGCAGTACCAGTGCACATGCACGTGTAGAGGTCTGCCGTCTGCTCAGTAGCACCAGCAGTACCAGTGCACATGCACGCGTAGAGGTCTGCAGTCTGCTCAATAACACCAGCAGTACCAGTGCACATGCACGCGTAGAGGTCTGCAGCCTGCTCGTAACACCAGCAGTACCAGTGCACATGCACGCGTAGAGGTCTGCCGTCTGCTCAGTAAACGCCAGCAGTACCAGTGCACATGCACGTGTAGAGGTCTGCAGCCTGCTCAATAACACCAGCAGTACCAGTGCACATGCACGTGTAGAGGTCTGCCGTCTGCTCAGTAACACCAGCAGTACCAGTGCACATTGCACGCGTAGAAGTCTGCAGTCTGCTCAATAACACCAGCAGTACCAGTGCACATACACGCGTAGAGGTCTGCAGCCTGCTCAGTAACACCAGCAGTACCAGTGCACATGCACGCGTAGAGGTCTGCAGCTTGCTCAATAACACCAGCAGTACCAGTGCACATGCACGCGTAGAGGTCTGCAGCCTGCTCAGTAACACCAGCAGTACCAGTGCACATGCACGCGTAGAGGTCTGCCGTCTGCTCAGTAACACCAGCAGTACCAGTGCACATGCACGTGTAGAGGTCTGCAGCCTTGCTCAATAACACCAGCAGTACCAGTTCACATGCACGTGTAGAGGTCTGCCGTCTGCTCAGTTAGCACCAGCAGTACCAGTGCACATGCACGCGTAGAGGTCTGCCGTCTGCTCAATAACACCAGCAGTACCGTGCACATGCACGCGTAGAGGTCTGCAGCCTGCTCAGTAACACCAGCAGTACAGTGCACATGCACGCGTAGAGGTCTGCCGTCTGCTCAATAACACCAGCAGTACCAGTGCACATGCACGCGTAGAGGTCTGCAGCCTGCTCAGTAACACCAGCAGTACCAGTGCACATGCACGTGTGTCGATCCCCTACGCGCACAGCAGAACCGTATCCTTTCAGCAGTCCCAGAGAAAGCATTTTGCGCTCATTTTCGGCCCTTTTGCGGATGAATCACTAATCCCCTCCTTCCCGACTTTCACGTCTGCACCACTTAAAACGTATCTGTTCAAACGCCAGTTGCAGGATACGAACCTGAAATATGACTAAATTACTACATGTCACTTGTACACTTTGCTCGTGTACAAATGAGCTGTTTAACCTGTCATATAGTGTGTTCATGTATGCAACATTATGTTTCAGTCTGTGTGTGTGTGTGTGTGTGTGTGTGTGTGTGTGTGTGTGTTGTGTGTGTGGTGTGTGTGTGTGTGTGTGTGTGTGTGTGTGTGCACGTTCGAGTCTGCTGTGTGTGTGTGTGTGTGTGTGTGTGTGTGTGTGTGTGTGTGTGTGTGTGTGTGTGTGTGTGTGTGTGTGGTGTTTCTGCTTATATTTTTTTTGAGATGTTGAATTGTTTAAACTTGTAAAGCGCCGTGTAGCCTACGTTGTTAGGATGGGCGCTATAGAAATTGTCCTCATTATTATCATTTTTATTATTATCATTATCATTATGATTATTATGTATTGCGATTACATGCACTGAACACAGAATCCACCACAAAGACAGGATATCTTCAATGAAAATACGATTTCTGTAGTGAATTACAGTAACGCACCCTCCCCACCTGAAGAATGAAAGCTTACCAAAGGATTGTCTGCTTTACGCGTTTCCAATCAGAAGCGGATCACAACCTCTCTCCTGTCTATGTGAGAGAGAGAGAGAGAGAGAGAGAGAGAGAAGAGAAGAGAGAGAGAGAGAGAGAGAGAGAGAGAGAGAGAGAGGAGGAGAGAGAGAGAGAGAAGGAGAGAGAAGAGAGGAGGAGAGGAGAAAGAGAGGAGAGAGGAGAGAGAGAGAGGGAGGAGAGAGAAGAAGAGGAGAGGAGTGAGGGGAGAGAGAGAGAGTGAGAGAGATTGCCATATGCCGGCAAGTACACTAAACAAGCATTTCCCGTGCGTGGGAAATCTTGCTGAAGGCAAAGCACTGTCTGGAATAGTTCTGTGATGGCAACACGTTCCATGCGCGGGATGTGGGAAACAAGGAGTAGGCAACATCCGCATGGGAGTGTGGGAAACAAGGAGTAGGCAACATCTGCATGGGAGTGTGGGAAACAAGGAGTAGGCAACATCTGCGTAGGAGTGTGGGAAACAAGGAGTAGGCAACATCTGCGTGGGAGTGTGGGAAACAAGGAGTAGGCAACATCTGCATGGGAGTGTGGGAAACAAGGAGTAGGCAACATCGGCATGGGAGTGTGGGAAACAAGGAGTAGGCAACATCCGCATGGGAGTGTGGGAAACAAGGAGTAGGCAACATCTGCATGGGAGTGTGGGAAACAAGGAGTAGGCACATCTGCGTGGGAGTGTGGGAAACAAGGAGTAGGCAACATCTGCGTGGGAGTGTGGGAAACAAGGAGTAGGCACATCTGCATGGGAGTGTGGGAAACAAGGAGTAGGCCACATCTGCATGGGAGTGTGGGAAACAAGGAGTAGGCCACATCTGCATGGGAGTGTGGGAAACAAGGAGTAGGCAACATCTGCATGGGAGTGGGGGAAACAAGAAGTAGGCAACATCTGCATGGGAGTGTGGGAAACAAGGAGTAGGCCACATCTGCATGGGAGTGTGGGAAACAAGGAGTAGGCAACATCCGCATGGGAGTGTGGGAAACAAGGAGTAGGCAACATACGCATGGGAGTGTGGGAAACAAGGAGTAGGCAACATCCGCGTGGGAGTGTGGGAAACAAGGAGTAGGCAACATCTGCATGGGAGTGTGGGAAACAAGGAGTAGGCCACATCTGCATGGGAGTGTGGGAAACAAGGAGTAGGCCACATCTGCATGGGAGTGTGGGAAACAAGGAGTAGGCAACATCTGCATGGGAGTGTGGGAAACAAGAAGTAGGCAACATCTGCATGGGAGTGTGGGAAACAAGGAGTAGGCAACATCCGCATGGGAGTGTGGGAAACAAGGAGTAGGCAACATCCGCATGGGAGTGTGGGAAACAAGGAGTAGGCAACATCTGCGTGGGAGTGTGGGAAACAAGGAGTAGGCAACATCTGCGTGGGAGTGTGGGAAACAGGAGTAGGCAACATCTGCATGGGGTGTGGGAAACCAGGAGTAGGCAACATCTGCATGGGAGTGTGGGAAACAAGGAGTAGGCAACATCCGCATGGGAGTGTGGGAAACAAGGAGTAGGCAACATCTGCATGGGAGTGTGGGAAACAAGGAGTAGTCAACATCTGCATGGGAGTGTGGGAAACAAGGAGTAGGCAACATCTGCATGGGAGTGTGCATTGCTGTTAGTTTACGGTCAACCGTTAGCGTAAGAGACGCACACACGTGCGTCGTTGTAACCTGTGTTCAAGAGTCGTAATTATCTGTTTCCATTAAGTCATAATTACTATGTTCATAGTGATCACTTTGCATTGCTTTAAAATGACTGCTTTTCGGTGTAATTGCACCGAAAAAGACGAAAGCCCTAGTCATGTTGAAGCAGTATCTATACGTCTTCCGGGGAAAGGGGATTTTGACAGTTGTTGGCTTTTTAAGATAATCCATGCATTCTTGCTGAGACACAGCCACAGCTTTAGCTGTCCAAGGTCAGTAATGACCCCCCCCCCCCCCCCCCCCCCCCCCCCCCCCATCAGTGTACACACATTAGTTTGCCATTTTGACATCTGACACTAAACACACAAGTATTGTCATGTCAGTGTGTGTGTGTGTGTGTGTGTGTGTGTGTGTGTGTGTGTGTGTGTGTGTGTGTGTGTGTGTGTGTGTGTGTGTGTGTGTGTGTGTGTGTGTGCGGATGACACAGAGAGGAAAAGAAAGTACATTAGAAGAGGGCTGAACGAAATATCTATGAGATCAAGACAGATTGAAGTGGGGGAAAGTATATATTACGTATACATAAAAGAACAGAACACGGATATCTGAAGTGTTTTGTGAATCTCTGTTCTATGTACGAGCTAAAATTGTTAATTAAAAGAAAAAAAAAGAAAAAATTAAAAAATAAAAACTTATGTTTCCCCAAGTTCAATTACTTATCCATTCTGTAAGATGTTTGTACTGATAGCAGTCTGCAAAAAAATTAACTGAACTTGAATTTATATAAAATTTCAAATGGAGTGTCTGACGGCGGCGAACAAAGCAAACTTAGGAATAGAGTTTGTTTAGAACGTACCGCCAATGACATTGACTAACAAAGCACATGACATAGGAAACGATGCATTTCAACCACTTGGGTCTTCTTGCAGGCGAAAAAATAATTACCATGTTAACTGTGGGTCCAGTACAAACAAAGAAACGGAAAATTGAAGATATAAATGGACGCATCCCCCCATTGTTGTCCTTGTGGTCGGTAGGCGGAAAGGACATGGGGCCAGGGGGATTTGGGTGAGGAAACGGAGGGGGGGGGGGGTTGAGTCGGGGGAGGTGTGTGTGGGGATTGTTGGGGTTGTGTGTCTAGTATTTGGGATGGTGTGGATATCGTTGTGATGGTTGTTGGTAATGGTGGATTGATAAATTAATGAGTAAGGGGAAGAAGGGGGGGGGGGGGGAGGGAGGAGGGAGGAACTGAGGAAAAAAAAAGTGGGGGCGGGGGGGGATTTAATGGGGAAGGATAAAAACAAAATTTAAAGATTAAATTAGAGTGGAGGGGTGCTGTAACTACTGTATGAAGTGAGTGAAGGGGTTGTGCGTGGTGGTGTATGGTTGTGTGTGTGTTTGTGTGTGTGTTGGTAGGGATATTGCCATATGATGTGGAAGAGGTGGGTATGTGTGTTTGGTTTATTGTTGGATATTGATGCCGTGGGGGTGTTGTGTCGCCCAGTTTGGCATTGACCTTGGGATTCGTGTGTTGTGCGTTCAAAGCTGTACTCTGTGACTGCCAGAGGGCATATGCTTTGAAATGGTCGATGTTGTGTTGGGGTGTGGTTGTAAGTGTAGGGCGACGGTTTGGGTCGGTGGTGGGGATATCAGCAGTGTTCGAGATGCGTGTTTCAAGTGTGCGTGACGTTTCCCCTATGTTGATCTGGCCACAACAGCTGGCAGTGGATGGCATATATAATGTTGCGGCTCTGACATGGAATGTGCGTTTGACTGTGAAGGAGTCTTTGGGGACCGGTAGAGGTGTCTGGTTTGGTGATTGGGGGCAGATTTTGCTGTTGGGTTTAGAGCAGGGGTGGAGTACCTGGTGGTGTAGCGGTGGGTTCGGTTAATCTGGTCTCGCACGAGGAGGTCTTTTGAGGGTTTTGTCACGTTTGATGTGATAATGGGTTTGGTATGGAAGGATGGTTTGTGGTTAGTTACAATGTGCTATTGGATTTGTTGGACTCCTACAGTTGGGGTGGGTGTTGTGGGTGGTAGAGGAGGTAGGCTGAGGCGTCTGTATGCCTTGCGTCTGGTTGTGGGTTTCAGAGCAGATGTGTCTGGATACAGCTATCGGTGCGGCGGAGTGTGCATTGATGTTGGAACTGGGGACAGCGGTTGGTGTATAAAATTGTGACATTTTGGCTGATTTGTATTGTGAAGTTAGTCCTCGATGGAGCAAGTCTGCGATATGGATGGAGAAAGTGTGAGTATGGGATGATGGTCATTTTGTGTATGGGTTGTGAGGATGAGTAGTCTAGGTATGCATGTGCGTCGGTGGGTTTGTAGAACAAATGGGAGGTTTTGAGTAGGCCTTCTTCAAGGGTGATGGTTGATGTTAGGAAGTTGATCCGACTGCGAAATTGGTGTAGGTATAGATCGGATTAGATGGATCGGAAGGTCTGGCAAGTTTGAGGAAGTTGTGGAGGTACTTTGTTTTGGATTAGTTGGGGCTCCAGTCCTTCAGCGATATACTTTTGTACCAGTTCAGGTGCTGGGGCGTGTGTATGTGTTGTGTAGGCGTGTGTTCCAAGTGTCCCATTGGAGAGGCTAGGCATATAATAGGGATTGGTCCCATTTTGGGGACCCAATGCATAACCACTAATTTGTGGACGAATGTGTGCTTGTTGAATTGATATGTTGGTTCAGGCGTGAGGTCTTGTTCAGCGAGTTGACCAGTGTGTGTGGTGGCGAGGGTGTTGTGGTTGGCGGGGCCGTTTGTCAAGGAAAAATGTGAGGGCCTCAGTCCTTCAGTTGTGGGGATGGGTGGTTTGTTATGAGTTGCACTACAAACAAGTGTGAAGTGAGGCTGAGGTTTGATTAAGTGGCGGTCCTGTGTTGTGCGTGTTATTCTTGTTGCTTGAGTTGTCCTGTGGGTTGTGTCTTTGAGGTTTGTGGGGAAGGCTGGGTACTATGGGTTGTATGGAGGAAGTTCTAGGATATTGCGAAATACTTGACGTGGTTGTCACTATAACCACTCCATACCCCAATTGTTGGGTCTATGGGTCCTCACTTTTTTCCTTGACAATATCGGCCCCAACCTACTAAAACACCCTCTCCCACCCTCCACACTAGGTCTAGACTCGCTGAAATCTTGTCGCTACCTCTGAAACACTTTCAATTCTATCTTAGCACACATTCTCACACTATTTAGTCGGTTGTTGCAATGGGGGTCCTAATATGGGACATGCCTTGCCTGGCCTCTTCACTGGGGGACACTTGGAACTCCGCCACTTCTCAACTACTACACACGCCCCACACCTGAATACTGTACACAAATGGTTATTTCGTTGATGGTCTGGGAGGCCCACATCTATCGCCAAAGCTTGACACCGCACTCAACTTCCTCAACTTTTGCCATCAGCACCCTTCCTTACTTCTATCCGACTTTACTACTCCTGTTCGCAAGTCGGGTCAAGTCATCTTCCGCACGTCTTAAAATCTCCTTGTAGATTGGCCTACTCATATTATCCTCAATTTATTGTCTTCTAATCCCAACACCGTCGCTATGGCATATCCTTAGATTAATCTTCTTACCACATCCCTTAAACTAAAGAACCAGCTTCCCATACTACACATATTTCTCAGTTTCGCAAGTCTATGCTCAGCGTGGAAGGATGTATTCTCAGATTCATAAGCTGCCATTAATGTCTACAATTTTGCTCCCAACCGCGGATTTAACCAGTTCCATCGATAACCCCATGTTCCAGCATCAATGCAGCACTCGCCGCTCCATAGCTGTTTCTGTACTTTGCTCTGGAAACCCTGGCTGTCCAACCAAGGCAGCTCATGACCCAATGCCTATCCTCCTCTACCACAACACACTCCCTCCCATTGTTGGAATCCTCATATCCTATGGGCAAATTGGTTTTTTATCAATCCTGCCTTCCCCTATTCCAAGACCAGGATCCACATTAATACGTGACACATAAACCCTCTAATGTCTCCATAGTGGCAGTTCTCCAGTTTGAACAGATAACTTCAACGCCTTCACAACCTGGTACTCACCAATGCTCTCTTAAACCCATACGCTTATCTGCACCCCCCCACGACACCTAACCAGACATCCTTCTGGTCTGGGGCACACATATTGGTCGCAGTAACTTGGCTTTCGCAATTTGCTCATGTCATGAGCACATCGCAACATTAATTATTGCAAGAGTACACCTGCCAGCTGTCCACGGTGGCAAGATCTACATTGTGGGAAAACGTCCAAATCACGCACTTTGAATCTTACGCATCTGCTGAACACCTTGGATGGTTATCCGCCACCACCGTCCCATATACCAGTGTTCTCTTGCCCTACAACTTAAACCACACCCAACACAACATCGACCATTGTCAAAGGTATGGCACTTTGGCTAATCTGTCTCAGAAGGTTGAGTGACAGCTTTTTGAACGCACAAATATCGGGAAATCCCATCTCATTGCCAATCTGGGCCTAACCACTACACCCAAACGGCATCATTTTTCCAACAATAACCTAACTCTCTTACCCACATCTTCCTACATCTGTTGGCAATTTCCCCTAATCTCCATCACACACCACATTACATCACACACACCACTTACAATTCACACCACCACCATCCCCTTAACTCTCTCATGTCTGTAGAGTTACAGAAAACCCTCCATCTATTTATTCTTAATTTTGTTTTATTCCTTCCCTTTAAATCCCCCCCCCCCCCCCCTCCCCCCCCCCACACCCACTTCTTTTTTTTTTTTCCCTCAGTCCCCCCCCCCCCCCCCCCCCCACACCCCTCTTTCCCCGGAAACCTATTATCAATCCACCATTACACATCATCACAAAGATATTCAACACCATCCCAATAAACTTAGACACACAACCCCATCATATTTCACACACACGCACTCCTCCCCGACGCAACCCCCCCCCCCTCCGTGTCCTCTCCCATAATCCCCTGGCCCATGTCATTTCCGCTACCGACCACATGGGACAACAACGGATGAGTTCATTTTTCTTCTTTTTCGTTCTGTGTTTGTACTGTCCTCATGTTAAGGTGATTTATTTTTTCGCCTGAATGAAGACCCATGTGGTTAAAGGCATCGTGTCTGGTCTAATGTGCTTTGATTTGTCAATGTCATCGGCGGTATGTTCTAAACAACTCTATTCCTAATTTTGAATGTTTCTTGTTTACCATGAGTAACTTTTTGAAAATACAAATGAATCCATATTTTGTTTCTTTATCTTGTTTTCTTTTTTATTCTCAATATTCGTAGATTTCTGCAAGCAACTAAACTAGATCACTTCTTCACCAGATTATCACTTGTGTCATTAATAAAAAAACGAAATGTTCATGACGATTTTCTGGGCCTATGACGCCGCTCATAGACGAAGGCACCTTTGATTACAGGTTGTTTCCATTCTGACACCTCTGTCAGCAGATCACAATGGGTTGTCGGCAGGCCTAGCTCGATGCAGTCTTATTTGACACAATCGTCCTCCCTATCAGAAGATTTTGAAGAGACAGCAACCAAATTGTCATTCTTGACAATCTCTCACAATATCGTTTGTTGACGTTTTTTTTTGTTTATCTATTCGTTTTTTCTTATTGATCTATTTATTGATTGATGAATTCATTCATTTGTTTACTTATTTGTTTATTTATTTTTTCTTCTTCCTTTGTTATTGATTTATTTTGTTCTTTCTTTCTTTTCTTTCTATTCCTTTCCTTATTTGTTTGTCGGTTTGGTTGGTTGGGTTGATGTCTTCATCGTACAGATTTACTGTTCATTCACTCGGTTACTTCACTGAACTTACTCCACTCACTAACTTATTCAACCCTTTCCACTTTGATGTCTCAAAGCTCAAAAAATAATAAAAACTCTTACATAAGCTTAGTCGTTATGAAAGAGTCCCCCCATACAATTCCCGCCACTGAAACACGAAGTGTATGGTGCAACATCTGACAGGCGAATTTGGCGTGTCGCCATCAAGAAAAAACTGTGCCAACAGCCAATGCAAGCCGTGATCGGCCTAGCGAGATAGAGAACAGGGCTGAAAATTAGCCAAGCGAAGTTCGGCGTTGCTGAGTTGCCGCTGTCGGCTTTACCCCCCACCCCACCCCCCCTCTCTCTCTCTCTCTCATGCTGTCTGCTCGCTGCGTTGTCGTTTTAGTAGGGTGGGCTGGGGAACGGACGCGAGTGTGCTGCCCGTTCATCGCCAATATTTTCATCATCATCAGCAGCAGCAGCAGCGGGTTGGTCTTTATTCCTTGTATGGCATGGAGAAGCTGAATGAACGTTGGGGAGACTGTGGAGACTGTGTGTGTGTGTGGGTGTGTTTGTGTGTGTGTGTGTGTGTGTGTGTGTGTAGTGCG
>JAFLJL010013729.1:12500-20000 GCA_018398815.1 Conus ventricosus | reverse complement strand
GCGGTTTCAAGCAGTGGCCTCAATTGTACGCCACATTGCGAGTGAATAGTTGGCGGATAGACCAGTGTTGTATTCGGGTTATCTCCCACTGCCAATAATGCTTGCAATCGTCCAATCAAAATCGCTTTCTCGGATCAGGAGTAGATAAATCATGCGATGCTTATTTCCCTTCCAGACATGGCGATTGGTTCACTGACGTTGATTCAGTTTCAAATTCGATCACTCTGAGTATTCATTAGTTCAAACACGTAGAGAAGTGAAAAGACTCAGTTGTACGCACAAAGCAAACGTGCATGTAACTGTCTGAAATCGGCTGAATGTGGAAAAACATGTTTTGTGAAGGGACGTAGGCTTACGAGTAGGCTTCTCCCATACCGCGACGATCGATAATGGTGTAGATGTGTCAGCTAAGTTGAATGCCCAAGTTTATGGGCAGGTATCTATGTAAAAGTCAAAGCATTGTTGTCTTTCTGTTATCGCCTTACTGTTGCCAACGATTTGTTCTGTGTGGATCTCCCAATGACTTCAATTTCTTCGAACGGTAGCATTCTTTGTGCAAAGTGCACGCGCATAAAGCAAGATGAAAGCTCAGGTATGCAAAATGTTCCAGTAGCGTGCCTCACGAGTGGTTGGCCACATCTGTGTGTGAGTGTGGCATGTCTGAAAACTGTCTCAACATGGTAACTACCTCCTATGTCTGCGGGCTGCCTTGAACACCTTCATTCAAAATTTAGAAAGAGAGGGGGTTAGTTACCGCCAAGGACATAGACAAACAAAGCACAGGACAAGACACAATGCATTTCGATCTCTTGGGTCTTCTTCAGGCAAAAACAACATTTAACATTTCGGACAGTCCGAACAAAGAACGCAGAGTCTGGCGGCCATTTTATTCGGGTGCCGAACACATGGAAAGATAAGTGACTCTGCGTTTTTTGTTCGGACTGTCCTAAATGTTAAATGTTGTTTTTGCCTGAAGAAGACCCAAGAGGTCGAAATGCATTGTGTCTTGTCCTGTGCTTTGTTTGTCTATGTCCTTGGCGGTCGGTAACTAACCCCCTCTCTTTCTACATTTTGCTTCATTTTCCGCCCTCAGTCACTCCATTTTGAAACCTTCGTTCAAGTTCAACACTCTCTGAATGCACTGCGGCAGACTACTGAAACTATTTCCGGAGAGCAGGATGGTAGGAGACATACATCACGCTGACATCATCAGATCGACAACGGGCTGCCCTCGGCAGTCAGCATAGCAATTTACGTCAGGCGTTAGTGTGATTGGAACTCCCAGCATGTGACTGCCATGACGGTGCTGTACCACAAACCATGCAGACACCGCCCAAAGATTTTACATTGTTACATACTCATACAGCCATGCAGGCACCGCCCGAAGACTTTACATTGTTACATACTCATACAGCCATGCAGGCACCGCCCGAAGACTTTACATTGTTACATACTCATACAGTCATGCAGGCACCGCCCAAAGACTTTACATTCTTATGCTCATACAGCCATGCAGACATCGCCCGAAGGCTTTACATTGTTACATACTCATACAGTCATGCAGGCACCGCCCAAAGACTTTACATTCTTATGCTCATACAGCCATGCAGACATCGCCCGAAGGCTTTACATTGTTACATACTCATACAGCCATGCAGACACCACCCAAAGACTTTACATTGTTACATACTCATACAGCCATGCAGGCACCGCCCGAAGACTTTACATTGTTACATACTCATACAGCCATGCAGACACCGCCCGAAGGCTTTACATTGTTACATACTCATACAGCCATGCAGACATCGCCCGAAGGCTTTACATTGTTACATACTCATACAGCCATGCAGACATCGCCCGAAGGATTTACATTGTTACATACTCATACAGCCATGCAGACACCACCCAAAGACTTTACATTGTTACATACTCATACAGCCATGAAGGCACCACCCGAAGACTTTACATTGTTACATACTCATACAGCCATGAAGGCACCGCCGAAGACTTTACATTGTTACATACTCATTCAGCCATGAAGGCACCGCCCGAAGACTTTACATTGTTACATACTCATACAGCCATGCAGGCACCGCCCGAAGACTTTACATTGTTACATACTCATACAGCCATGCAGGCACCGCCCAAAGACTTTACATTGTTACATACTCATACAGCCATGCAGACACCACCCAAAGACTTTACATTGTTACATACTCATACAGCCATGCAGACACCGCCCAAAGACTTTACATTGTTACATACTCATACAGCCATGCAGACACCACCCAAAGACTTTACATTGTTACATACTCATACAGCCATGAAGGCACCGCCCGAAGACTTTACCTTGTTACATACTCATACAGCCATGCAGACACCGCCCAAAGGCTTTACATTGTTACATACTCATACAGCCATGCAGACATCGCCCGAAGGATTTACATTGTTACATACTCATACAGCCATGCAGGCACCGCCCAAAGACTTTACATTGTTACATACTCATACAGCCATGCAGACACCGCCCGAAGGCTTTACAATGTTACATACTCATACAGCCATGCAGACATCGCCCGAAGGCTTTACATTGTTACATACTCATACAGCCATGCAGACACCACCCAAAGACTTTACATTGTTACATACTCATACAGCCATGCAGACACCACCCAAAGACTTTACATTGTTACATACTCATACAGCCATGAAGGCACCGCCCGAAGACTTTACCTTGTTACATACTCATACAGCCATGCAGACACCGCCCAAAGGCTTTACATTGTTACATACTCATACAGCCATGCAGACATCGCCCGAAGGATTTACATTGTTACATACTCATACAGCCATGCAGACACCACCCAAAGACTTTACATTGTTACATACTCATACAGCCATGCAGACACCACCCAAAGACTTTACATTGTTACATACTCATACAGCCATGAAGGTACCGCCCGAAGACTTTACCTTGTTACATACTCATACAGCCATGCAGACACCACCCAAAGACTTTACATTGTTACATACTCATACAGCCATGAAGGCACCGCCCGAAGACTTTACATTGTTACATACTCATACAGCCATGAAGGCACCGCCCGAAGACTTTACATTGTTACATACTCATACAGCCATGAAGGCACCGCCCGAAGACTTTACATTGTTACATACTCATACAGCCATGCAGACACCACCCAAAGACTTTACATTGTTACATACTCATACAGCCATGCAGACACCACCCAAAGACTTTACATTGTTACATACTCATACAGCCATGAAGGCACCGCCCGAAGACTTTACCTTGTTACATACTCATACAGCCATGCAGACACCGCCCGAAGGCTTTACATTGTTACATACTCATACAGCCATGCAGACATCGCCCGAAGGCTTTATATTGTTACATACTCATACAGCCATGCAGACACCACCCAAAGACTTTACATTGTTACATACTCATACAGCCATGCAGACACCACCCAAAGACTTTACATTGTTACATACTCATACAGCCATGCAGACACCACCCAAAGACTTTACATTGTTACATACTCATACAGCCATGAAGCACCGCCTGAAGACTTTACCTTGTTACATACTCATACAGCCATGCAGACACCACCCAAAGACTTTACATTGTTACATACTCATACAGCCATGCAGACACCACCCAAAGACTTTACATTGTTACATACTCATACAGCCATGAAGGCACCGCCCGAAGACTTTACATTGTTACATACTCATACAGCCATGAAGGCACCGCCCGAAGACTTTACATTGTTACATACTCATACAGCCATGAAGGCACCGCCCGAAGACTTTACATTGTTACATACTCGTACAGCCATGCAGGCACCGCCCGAAGACTTTACATTCTTATGCTCATACAGCCATGCAGGCACCACCCAAAGACTTTACATTGTTACATACTCATACAGCCATGCAGACACCGCCCGAAGGCTTTACATTGTTACATACTCATACAGCCATGCAGACATCGCCCGAAGGCTTTACATTGTTACATACTCATACAGCCATGCAGACACCACCCAAAGACTTTACATTGTTACATACTCATACAGCCATGCAGACACCACCCAAAGACTTTACATTGTTACATACTCATACAGCCATGAAGGCACCGCCCGAAGACTTTACATTGTTACATACTCATACAGCCATGTGGACACCACCCGAAGACTTTACATTGTTACATACTCATACAGCCATGCAGACACCGCCCAAAGACTTTACATTGTTACATACTCATACAGCCATGCAGACACCACCCAAAGACTTTACATTGTTACATACTCATACAGCCATGCAGACACCACCCAAAGACTTTACATTGTTACATACTCATACAGCCATGTGGACACCACCCGAAGACTTTACATTGTTACATACTCATACAGCCATGCAGACACCACCCAAAGACTTTACATTGTTACATACTCATACAGCCATGTGGACACCACCCAAAGACTTTACATTGTTACATACTCATACAGCCATGCAGACACTGCCCAAAGACTTTACATTGTTACATACTCATACAGCCATGTGGACACCGCCCGAAGGCTTTACATTGTTACATACTCATAGAGCCATGTGGACACCGCCCAAAGACTTTACATTGTTACATACTCATACAGCCATGTGGACACCGCCCGAAGGCTTTACATTGAAGAAAAAGAAACACCCGAAGGTGCTGGGGAGGACCCAGAGAAGCACTGTCTTCACCTGCCTTTAGAGCAGTCCTGTACCACCCTTGGAGGCCTGCGCTGTGTTGACGATGGGTACAGGCACGCGCAGGACACTCCATTAAGATATCAAGGGACATAACTGCTCCTGAACAGAGGTAAATTAGACTACAGGATGCAGCTCATAACAGCCTTAAAGTAGCATCCCCATGGGTGTACCAGCCCGTATTTCATGACTGCAGAGCCCACCGGCGAAAAAACACCACCCTCCAGCTGCCGAGCACACCCCACAGACCCAACCACCCCTGCCCACGGACAGATGAAGACGGTGCCACTCCAGACACAGCCAAGCTTTCGCCATACGGTCTTATGTGCCCTCAAGAGAGAATCCAAAGTTGTAGTCTTTCCCACTGTCAACAGGACTTTCCCTGTGGTCAGTGGGTCTTTCCTCACCGTCACTGGACCTTTCTCCAGGGTCAGCCTTGTTACATACTCATACAGCCATGTGGACACCGCCCAAAGACTTTACATTGTTACATACTCATACAGCCATGTGGACACCGCCCAAAGACTTTACATTGTTACATACTCATACAGCCATGCAGACACCGCCCAAAGACTTTACATTGTTACATACTCATACAGCCATGTGGACACCGCCCGAAGGCTTTACATTGTTACATACTCATACAGCCATGCAGACACTGCCCAAAGACTTTACATTGTTACATACTCATACAGCCATGTGGACACCGCCCAAAGACTTTACATTGTTACATACTCATACAGCCATGCAGACACCGCCCAAAGACTTTACATTGTTACATACTCATACAGCCATGTGGACACCGCCCGAAGGCTTTACATTGTTACATACTCATACAGCCATGCAGACACCGCCCAAAGACTTTACATTGTTACATACTCATACAGCCATGTGGACACCACCCAAAGACTTTACATTGTTACATACTCATACAGCCATGCAGACACCGCCCAAAGACTTTACATTGTTACATACTCATGCAGCCATGTGGACACCGCCCGAAGGCTTTAGACTTACATACTCTATGCCGTCACCATCTTTCTTTTCTCAACAACTATTAGGGGCAATGTAACTAGAGCTGGAGAAGAAAACGGTTTTGTTTGTCTGTCTGTCTGCCTGCCTGCCTTCACTCATTCACTCCTTCATTCACTCCTTCCTTGATTCCTTCCTTTTCTTTTCTTTTCTTTTTTTTGTTTTTTGTTTTGTTTCATTCCTCTTTACCTTTTCCTCTTCGTTCCTGCCTTCTTTTCTTCTTCTTTATCTTTCTTTCCTTTCTTCTAACGATCATTGTTTTCTCCTTTCCTTCTTTTCTTCCTTGTTTTTCCTTCCTGCCTTCTTCTTCTTCTTCTTCTTCTTCTTCTTCTTCTTCTTCTTCTTCTTCTTCTTCTTCTTCTTTCCTCCCTTCCTCCCTACATTTCATTCTTTACTTCCTGCTATGTTTCTTCTCTTCGTTCTCTTTCTATAGTTTTCCTTCCTTGCTTTCCTGTCTTCCTTCTCTCTTCCTTCTTTTCTTCTTTCTGTCCTTTCTTCCTTTTCTCCTTCCTTCCATCCTTCTTTCCTTCCTTCCTTTCTTCTTTCTTTTCCTTTCTTATGACCCTCTTTCTCTTTTCCTTCTTCCCCTTCCTTCCGTCTTTCCTTCCTTTCTTTCTTATCTCCTTTCTTCTGTCCTTTCTTCTGTCTTTTCCTCCCTTATGACATTTCCCTTCTTTTTTCCTTCCTTTCTTCATTCTTTCCTCCCTTTCTTTCTTTCTTGACTCCTTCCTTCCTTCCTTCCTTTCTTTCTTTCTTCCTTCGTCCCTTCCTTCGTCCCTTCCTTCGTCCCTTCCTTCGTCCCTTCCCTTCTTCCTTCCTTCTTTCCTTTCTTCCTTCCTTTCTTCCTTCCTTCTTTTCTTTCTTCCTTACTTTCCTGCTGAATTCTTCCTTCCTTTCTTAATTCCTTTCCTTCTTTATGACTCCCTTCCTTCATTCCCTCCTTCCTTTCTTCCTTCCTTTCTTCCTTCCTTCCTTCCTTTCTTGCCTCCTTTCTTCCTTCCTTTCTTCCTTCCTTCCTTCCTTCCTTCCTTCCTTTCTTGCCTCCTTTCTTCCTTCCTTCCTTCCTTCCTTCCTTCCTTTCTTCCTTCCTTCCTTCCTTCCTTCCTTCCTTCCCTCCTTCCTTCCTTCCTTTCTTGCCTCCTTTCTTCCTTCCTTTCTTCCTTCCTTCCTTCCTTCCTTCCTTCCTTTCTTGCCTCCTTTCTTCCTTCCTTTCTTCCTTCCTTCCTTCCTTCCTTCCTTCCTTCCTTTCTTGCCTCCTTTCTTCCTTCCTCCCTTCCTTCCTTCCTTCCCTCCTTCCTTTCTTGCCTCCTTTCTTCTGTTTTTTTCCTTCTTATGACTCTCTTCCTTTCTTCCTTCCTTTCTTCCTTTCTTCCTTCCTTCTTTCCTTCCTTCCTTTCTTCCTTTTCTTCCTTCCTTTCTTCCTTTCTTCCTTCCTTTCTTCCTTCCTTTCTTCCTTCCTTCCTTCCTTCCTTCCTTCCTTTCTTGCCTCCTTTCTTCCTTCCTTTCTTCCTTCCTTCCTTCCTTCCTTCCTTCCTTCCTTCCTTCCTTCCCTCCTTCCTTTCTTGCCTCCTTTCTTCTGTTTTTTTCCTTCTTATGACTCTCTTCCTTTCTTCTTTCCTTCCTTCCTTCTTTCCTTCCTTCCTTTCTTCCTTCCTTCCTTCCTTCCTTCCTTCCTTCCTTCCTTCTTTCCTTCCTTCCTTTCTT
>JAFLJL010013728.1:0-25453 GCA_018398815.1 Conus ventricosus | reverse complement strand
ACCATAAAGATCAGCGACCATTCAGCAAAGGTGTGTGTGTCTAGATGTCACGAGGGTACACAGTGCCAGATACAGTGACGCAGTAGTTGTCTCTACCCTGCACGGAGAGACTGAAGCTTTCCACAGATACACATCCAGGCTGTCTAGCTGTAGAAGAAATGCTTTCCCTCAGATAGCTGGCTATCACCGACTCGTTGAATCCGCGTTTAGCTATGACGATTCCTCTTGTTTTGTCCAAAGCGTCATTGGAAAATGCAAACCACAGCTCACTGTCCAGAGGCAGGTTCCGGCCAGACGACAGAATAATATTTTCACCCACGAAAATTCCTCCATCAACAGACAGGAACCGAGGGCAGTCTGCAGCATGTCCGCTGATCCACAAGAAGGAGCCGACGACATTTCTTGCATCTCCAGCCCTGGTGTGGATGATTGAAGATCCTGCAAGCAACATACCCTTGTTAGTAAACCCTTTCACTTTACCATTTACAGTGTTGTAAGTAATCGCTCTGCACATTAATACAGCTGTTGGACAATTACGGTCAACACGAACATGAAAGCCAGTTTTCTTTCTTTTCATGAAATCTAATCCAGCAGTTCTCTTAGTTTACCGGGATGTTTTTACTCTGGATTAAAAGAGGATGGGGATAGGCTGTTCTCTGAAATGTGGCACAACATACAGGATGTGAAGGACTTTGGCTGAATCACTCGAAATTAGTGTGTACATGAAAAGGGAGCTTGCGACTAAGACATCGAACTTTTACAACAAAGCGCGCCGCTGTGTGCAGTCTGACAATATTAAATGCATGGTCTACAATCAATTTAGCGAAGTCAGAGGTTTTGCTCTGCTTCTGGTAACCATGTGATCCAGCTCTACCAGGCATATTTAAACCTTCTGAGAAAATCGACCCTGGAGAGGGACTAGCTTGGCCAGGTTTGACTTGTCCGAGTGCCGCCACATGGAAAAGGAAGATACAGAAACCATGTGAGATTGGTCGCAGCCCTGTTTATTACTGACCACGCCATGCTTCGATCTCAACAACTCTCACCTTAAACCAGACGTTGTAGTCATCTGTTTGAGGTGGGTGGGTGTGATGGAACACCAGCTTTAAAGGACGGAGCATCTTAAGGACACTGAGAACACCCAGGTAATCCTTAAAGCGGAACTTCTTGTCTCCACACCATATGTAGTGAACCACAGAAGGCACCTGCAAACATTTTTTTTACACATATTATAGGACAACATTACAAATATCTCACGACAATGTTTTAAAAGTCATAGGAAACTTACTCACAACAGAAAATCGTAAATATTCTTATCACATTATCAGTTAAAAATGAGGGAGAAAATACCCTGCAATAAAGACAGATTCTTGGAGGTTAGTTACTACGAATGATAATTACAACAATGGGCACTGAACTGTACAACAGAGTTTTAAGGAATTTCAGAGTCAGTGTGTCCTAATATTGCTAGCATAATTACAAAAATGGGCACTGAACTGTACAACAGAGTTTTAAAGGAATTGCAGTGTCATTGTGTCCTGATATTGCTAGCATCAGCTGTGTGAATGTGCCATATGTCTGAGTATATGTCACCGTGAACGTTACTGGTTCACCAAAACAACGAAAGGAATGCACTTCTCTACAACTAGGAGTTAATGAGCTCTACAATTTTGAGCAATGTGAATCTTCCAAGGAGGGAGCAAAGACCTCTGCATTGAAGGGTGATGTGACTTTCCCCAGACAGGAGAAATGGGGTTTTACACAGAATTTAAAGCAATGCTTGTATTCAACATGTTGGCAGATACTAGTCTTTAAACCAAGTCCAAAAGCTCCAGAACGTTTTTAAATCATAAACTGCCGTTCCAAACAGTCGAAAGTTTTTTTCGAAATCCAAACTAAATTTAAGATCAGCTGGCTGTTTTCAACTTATGTAATGGATTATGTCCTAGATCAGCCCAGTTAAAACAAGTAAGAGGAATCTTAAAACTATCTACAAATTTCTTTCGAGCGCGTTGCGCTGTCATCAGGATGGTTTTTGGTTTGCCCACCGCCGATGTTATATAGCGTGTGGGCTCCCGTTTGCGGTTGTTTGCACGTGCGGGTTGGCTGCACGTGTTTTTTGAGGGCTTTCAGGTTTTTTTGGGGGGTTTATTCACTAACAACGATTTCCATTTATGCCTGCAGTTGTTTACTATTTCTGTTTTGGTGTTTAAAGTTGCTAAGTGTGGTTTGCATAGTATTAACCATTTTTCAGTTAAACATAGGTTGCACCTTTTTGAAACATTGCTGTATGGTGATGCTCTTTTTATGATTTTTCAGGATATATTGTAGCTTGTTTTTGCGTCTTTAACTTTCCAGATATATTTGCTCAGTTCTGTTTGTTTTTTATATTTTTCTTTATTAAATGACTGTTTGTGGTTTGCATATCTGGTTTTGAAGTGGTTTTCAGTGATCCCTATGTATGTTTCTTTTTCATTTTCTGATGTCACAGTAGCCTGGTATACAATGTTGTTGTGAAGACATTTATTGTTTAGTGGGCACTGCTCCTTTCTGGTGCAATTGCAAGATTTCCTTTCTTCACCCTTCTTTGCTGTGTTGATTTTCATAGATGCAAAATCTTCCAAAACCACAACTTAAAAGATTACGATTGAAGCAAACAAAAAGGTAGTGAACTACTTAGACATAACACTGGATCTCAACAATCACATATATAAACCATACAAGAAACCCAACGATACACCTCTTTATGTACACACCAAAAGTAACCATCCACCATCTGTATTAAAGACCATACCCCATGGCATAAACAAGAGACTATCAAACCTGTCATGCAGTGAGAGAGTGTTCAACAATGCAGCAGTAGAATACCAGGAGGCACTACAAACAAGTGGATACAATTACAAATTACAATACAACCCAGACAACAACACAAATAAAAGCAAGAAAAATAGGAAAAGAAAAATCATATGGTATAACCCCCCATACTACGGGAAACTCAAAACAAACATAGGGAAAGAATTCTTCAAAATCCTAACAACTTCATTTCCAAAAGAACACAAACTGTCCAAAATATTTAACAAAAACACTGTCAAACTATCGTACTCATGTATGCCCAACCTCAAAAACCTAATTGACGCATCCAACAAAATGAAAATCAACACAGCAAAGAAGGGTGAAGAAAGGAAATCTTGCAATTGCACCAGAAAGGAGCAGTGCCCACTAAACAATAAATGTCTTCACAACAACATTGTATACCAGGCTACTGTGACATCAGAAAATGAAAAAGAAACATACATAGGGATCACTGAAAACCACTTCAAAACCAGATATGCAAACCACACCACAAACAGTCATTTAATAAAGAAAAATATAAAAAACAAACAGAACTGAGCAAATATATCTGGAAACTTAAAGACGCAAAAACAAGCTACAATATATCCTGGAAAATCATAAAAAGAGCATCACCATACAGCAATGTTTCAAAAAGGTGCAACCTATGTTTAACTGAAAAATGGTTAATACTATGCAAACCACACTTAGCAACTTTAAACACCAAAACAGAAATAGTAAGCAACTGCAGGCATAAATGGAAATCGTTGTTAGTGAATAAACCCAAAACAAAAACCTGAAAGCACTCAAAAAACATGTGCAGCCAACCCGCACGTGCAAACAACCGCAAACGGGAGCCCACACGCTATATAACATCGGCGGTGGGCAAACCAAAAACCATCCTGATGACAGCGCAACGCGCTCGAAACAAATTTGTAGATAGTTTTAAGATTCCTCTTACTTGTTTTAACTAACGTTGCTCCCCAAGGGGTTGAGCACTTAAAAATTGTTTTAGGCATCTTAAATATACTGATCTATATATATATCTATATATATATATATATATATATATATATATATATATATATATATATATATATATATAGTGTGTGTGTGTGTGTGTGTGTGTGTGTGTGTGTGTGTGTGTGTGTGTACATACATACATACATATATATATCATAGTGATGATGATGGAAACACCTGTCCTGGGACTCTTCCCCTCACTGCAGGCCATACACATTATTACAGTAATGATGTTGGAAGCACCTATCCTGGAACTCTTCACCTCACTGCAGAGAGAGATAGGATAAGATAATGTTGCTTATAGCCCAGCCGACCGCAAAGGGCCACATCAGGGCTGTCACCACGTTAAAATCAACTCACCAGTCATAAAAAAAAAAAATTAAAAAAAATAAAAAATTAAAAAACCTTTCACACATCTCTTTAAATGACATCATCTAGAAACGCACCATAAACTTTGTTAAAAATCTTTCTGCCGTAAAATCTTAAATCAGATGAAAAATGTTAATCTGTCTCAAAAATTCAAGGATCACGTCAGGCGGGACATCCCTGAACAGGATCTTCATGGACTCCGCCGTAAAATGTTTGTGTCTCACATCGTGCAAGTTCCAACACTCTAAAAGAACATGTTTCATTGTGAGTGGCGCATGACATGGAATGCACCACGGAGCTTCTTCACTCTTTAAAAGGTAAGAATGGGTAAAATACGAATGGCCGGTGTGCAGCCGGCCAGAACCGTTTCCTCTTTACGACCTCCCGACGTAGATGGGAGGAAGTCCTTAAGGTTTGGACGGATCTGAAAGAGTTTGTTACTCGTCTGTGTGTTCCAATCCTCCTGCCAGAGGTCTCTCACATAATCGTTAATTTTGGGTTTCACGTCTGAGCAGGGGATATAAATGTTGGACAGTTTCTCTCTTGTGGCGTTCTTGGCCAAACGATCAACCATTTCGTTCCTGCCGATGCCAACATGACCAGGAACCCAAGCAAGAGTATGTTGTAACCGTCCGCCTTCAACTTGCTAAAAAGTTCGAAGAAATGTAAAAGTTCTGGATGCTGAAGGTTGCGGCCAGCTATGGCCTCCAAAGCTGACAGCGAATCCGACAGAACCAGAAAGTCCCTCTTCGAAGAATGTGAGATTATCTTCAAAGCCAAAACCAGAGCAGTAAGTTCAGCAGAATAGACAGAAGCATCTGAATGAATATGTTCCAACAGTATCTGAGAAGGAGCCCCAGGGCAGTAGGCTGCACAGGCCACTCCATCTTCAGACTTGGAACTGTCAGTGAAAACTTTTTGACAGGATGGGAATTTGGAACAGAGATCAGCATACAATACCTTGTACGCCAGAGAGCTGGTAGACTCTTTGCGAAAAGCTGCAAGATCGAAACGAATCTCTGGTGTGAAAAAGGTCCACGGAGGTTGATCTGGAAACTTGGAAAAATCCGACACAACTCCTAGGTCTAGACCTGCATTCCGCACATGAGGCTGCATACGAAGACCAAACGGCGGAATACATTTCGGGTTGTTTTCAAACTTACTTTGGAACGGAGGGTCAAAGACACAGTCATAGGCAGGATTCTGCGGTTCTGAGAACAGTTGGATATAATAATTCAAAGACAGTTTCAGCCTGCGGTTGGACAGTGAAGGTTCAGCCGCCTCTGCGTACAGGCTGTACACAGGGGTGGTGCGGAACGCTCCAAGACAGAGACGAAGCCCTTGATGGTGGATAGGGTCCAAGAGTTTGAGGTAAGACGATCTTGCTGAGCCGTACACGGCACAACCGTAGTCCAGTTTGGAACGGACCAAGGCTCTGTAGAGGTGCAGCAAAGTTTTCTTATCAGCGCCCCAGTCGGTGTGCGCTACGACCCGTAGAATATTCAGAGCTTTCTGGCAAGAAGTTTTGAGGTTTTTGATGTGGCTGAGAAAGTTGAGTTTTGGGTCAAAAATAACTCCAGGAATTTGGCTTCTTTTACAACTGGAATGGTGGACTTGTCCAGACGAATTTCAAGATCAGCAAAGAATCGACGAAAATTGTGGAAATGAATTGACTGAGTTTTGGTACGGGAGAAGGTAAACCCGTTTTCCTCGGCCCACTGTTGGATTCTGTTGACACAAAGTTGGAGTCGACGCTGTACAGTGGCGTAAGAAGCTCCAACTGCATACAGCGCAAAGTCATCAACAAACAGAGAGGACTCGGTGCCCAGGCTTACCGATTGGACAATGTCATTTATTTTAATGCTGAAAAGGGCGGGAGAAAGGATGCTCCCCTGAGGAACACCAACTCCTGCCCATGGATGTCAGAGAGTGTGGTGCCAACACGCACCTGGAACTGTCGATCGGCTAAAAAGTTCTGAATGAACAGAGGCAGGTGACCCCGAAAACCAAGTCTGTGCAGGTCCATGAGGACTTCTGCTTTCCACGTGGTGTCGTACGCCTTTTCGAGGTCGAAGAAGATAGCGACCACATGCTGCTTGTTAACAAAGGCATTGCGGATGGTGGTTTCCAGACGGATTAGATGGTCAACCGTCGAGTGGTACTTCCGGAAACCGCACTGTTCACTGGCCAAAAGACCATCGGTTTCCAGCTTCCACATCAGACGGGAGTTGACCATCTTTTCCATCAGCTTACAGAGGCAGCTGGTCAGAGCGATTGGGCTATAGTTGGAAGGGTTGGTAAGGTCCTTTCCAGGCTTTGGAATGGGAATGATCAGGGCTTTCCGCCAGGAGGGTGGAAAGGACCCTGTGGTCCAGATATGGTTATAGACTTGGAGAAGAGTCTGGAGACAGCTTTCTGGAAAATGTTTCACAACCTGATAATGAATGTCATCCAGACCAGGGGCAGAATCAGTGCAGGTTTGCAAAGCTAATCTGAGTTCAACGATTGAAAAAGGAAGATTATGGGTTTCAGAGTTGTCTGAGGTGAAATTGTATGAAGATTTCTCTCCAATCTCTTTGTTTCTTAAAAAGACTGCAGATTTATAGGCCATACACATTATTACAGTAATGATGATGGAAACACCTGTCCTGGAACTCTTCACCTCACTGCACGCCATACACAATATTACAGTAATGATGTTGGAAGCACGTGTCCTGGGACTTTTCCCTCACTGCAGGCCATACACATTATTACAGAAATGAAGATGGAAGCACCTGTCCTGGGACTCTTCACCTCACTGCAGGCCATACACATTATTACAGAAATGAAGATGGAAACACCAGTCTCACCTCACTGCAGGCCATACACATTATTACAGAAATGAAGATGGAAACACCTGTCCTGGAACTCTTCCCCTCACTGCAGGCCATACCATTATTACAGTAATGATGATGGAAGCACCTGTCCTGGGACTCTTCACCTCACTGCAGGCCATACACATTATTACAGTAATGATGTTGGAAGCACGTGTCCTGGGGCACTTCACCTCACTGCAGGCCCATACACATTATTACAGTAATGATGTTGGAAGCACCTGTCCTGGGACTCTTCCCCTCACTGCAGGCCATACACATTATTACAGTAATGATGTTGGAAGCACGTGTCCTGGGGCACTTCACCTCACTGCAGGCCATACACATTATTACAGTAATGATGTTGGAAGCACCTGTCCTGGGACTCTTCCCCTCACTGCAGGCCATACACTTATTACAGTAATGATGTTGGAAGCACCTGTCTGGGACTCTTCCCCTCACTGCAGGCCATACACATTATTACAGTAATGATGATGGAAACACCTGTCCTGAGACTCTTCACCTCACTGCACGCCATACACATTATTACAGTAATGAAGATGGAAACACCTGTCCTGGAACTCTTCCCTCACTGCAGGCTATACACATTATTACAGTAATGATGTTGGAAGCACCTGTCTGGGACTCTTCCCTCACTGCAGGCCAAACATTATTACAGTAATGATGTTGGAAGCACGTGTAGGAATGTAAATATCTTCGTTCAAGCTACCCATCTTATTTGCACGAAAACCCCCTTTTCACATACACTCACGTCCAT
This sequence comes from Conus ventricosus, assembly GCA_018398815.1. Classification (NCBI taxonomy): domain Eukaryota; kingdom Metazoa; phylum Mollusca; class Gastropoda; order Neogastropoda; family Conidae; genus Conus; species Conus ventricosus. Next base: position 17,602 of record JAFLJL010013728.1, on the reverse strand, counting down.
CACATATCAGTTTTGGCCAAAATTAACACTGTTTACAAAAACAATTAACACACAAAACCTCTAAAAATCGACGTAATCGTCAATTTAAACGGGGGCTTACGTGCTAGATAAGATTTGGTTGATTGTGAACAAAGATATTTACATTCTCTCCAAGGACATAAAAATTAAGGGTTTACAGTACGTTTTTTCTACTTCCAGCCCATTAATAAATCAGAACAAACAACTGGCCTTCCGTCTTGATTAGTTATTTTTACATCTAATGAATTTATAGGTCCATTAATTAGTTCTTTAAATTCACTGTTTTTTCCAACTGAGATTAATCGATAATCCCAAAATCCCGCCCTAGTTGATGGCAAAACCTTTAGAACTGTAGACGGGTAGCCATCAAACAAATTAGTATCTGTTCTTAACTGTTGTAAATGAACATACAACATTGGGTTCACGAGAAAATCAGAAGGTTTACTACCTTCAAATTGATAAACATCTTCTCTTGTACTAAATCTATAAGTTCTATCGCTACTGTGGAAGCCTAAGATTTGAGCTAGACCTCTAGGGAAAGTATACTCTCTTCTTTCTTCTAGTGGAAAATGTATAGTAATTCTGAGGTTTGCTTCGTTAATTTTTAACAATATACTATATTTGCTAAGTACTTCTTTTAAAGAACAAAAGTTGTAGTAACCATCAGGTATTTGCACATGAGTTATTTGATTTACTCACCTCGCTACTAATATTAATCCAGTTATTTTGAGCCCCTTCAGATATGTTAGCCCACATACTTTAAAGCCAATTTCTTTAAGGGCAATCTACAACTCCCGCGCCAATTGACAATTGGGTACGTTAAGAACACACGCTCGTTTTGCTTGGTTATATAGATGTACATCTTTTTTAAAACTATTTTTTTTTTAATTAATTTAAATATAACGAAAGCGCTATTAACGTCCGCGGGACTGAGCCTTACTACTTTTCTAATATGATCTTCTACTTCCAGCACTATTATTAAATCAGAACAATCAACTGGCTTTCCGTCTTGATTAGCTATTTTTACATATAATGAATTTAAAGAACCCTCAATTAATTCTTTAAATTCACTGTCTACGCCAAACTTATATAACTGATAATCGCAAAACCCTGCTGTAATTGATGGTAGTCCCTGTAGAACTGTAGATGGGTAGCCATTAAACAAATTAGCATTTGTTTTATCTTTTGTAATGGACATAAAACACTGGGTTCACAAGAAAATCAGATGGTTTATTACCTTCAAATTGATAGACCCCTTCTTCGTACTAAACTATAAGATTTATCGCTATTGTGGAAGCCAAGATTCGAGCAAGCCCTCTAGGAAAAGTGTACTCCTTCTTTCTTCTAGGGGGAAATGAAATAGTAATTCTGAGGTTTGCTTCTTTAAATTCTCCGCAGTATACCAATTCGCTAAGTACTTCTTTTAAAAAACAAAAGTTGTAGTACCATCAGGTATTGTTATATGACTTACTTGATTGCCCCCCTCATCATTAACATTAATCCAGTTATTTTGAGCCCCTTCAGATATGTTAACCCATTTTACTTTAAAACCAAATTTGTTTAAGGGCAACCCTACAACCCCCACGCCTTTTGTCAATTGGGTACGTTAAGAACACACCTCGTTTTGCTTGTTTATATAGATGTACATCTTTTTTAAACTATTTAAAAAATTAATTTTAAAAATGGTACTTTTAAAATATATTGAACATGCTGCTTACAATGTAGGAGCGTTTTATAACCCCAAATCTTTGGACTTCAGCAATTTAACCATTGCAGTAGATGATCATATGGCTTCCGGGTTAGACTTGAAAACCCCACTAACAAAATATTTAAACCGCCAATAAAGAGCGACAGAGTGCCATCAGCATGGGTTTCCCACCCTATGGCTTTTTTCCAGAATCAGTTAATTTTGCCGTTTACTGCGCAACTACTGGGATGTGGCGTTTCATATGCAAACCATTTAAAACCATCCCAATCTTTTTAGTAAGGTCAGTATATAACTTTCATGTTTATTACCAGTACAGGCGAATATTTAACTGAACTACAAGTGCCACTCCCTAACGACAACGCGTTTAATCCATTTAAAAAACCCCAAATGGACAATAATGCATATGAAAGAATCTGCAACGAATTTAAAATTGATCCTTCAACTGATTTTAGACAAAGTTAGACCGCAATCATGGGTTAGGCCACATTGTATTTGTGGGGCGAACGTAGAGAATATACTTATGACTACGGGCCTGGCCACACCTCTTTTCAACCAAACGCACAAGTTCGATTGGGATCCATAGAAAAAAAAACACCCTAATGCTTGGACAACATTTATCTTAGATAAAAGTAAAGGCCTAACAATGCCAGGAGTGCAAAGACTTAATGACTCCATAAGGACATACGTTTGGTGTGTATTAGGAGCGCAAGCACAGACCAAGTCTAGCATCGTGGATCAATCTACGGGGTTTTGATGCCAGAAAACAATTTCTAGCAAATTTTAGAAGATGCTATTAACTCTGCTGTTGATTTGCCTGCCAGCATACAAAGGTATCAAGACGTTCTTTCACATGCTAGGTTTCAAAGGTTGACTTTGTTGTAGGTTATGGATTTTTACATGCTACCCTTTTACCTTAGACTACAGATTGGCATGATACAGAATTATAACAATGAAATCCTCATAGCGGGAGACAACGAAAACTTGGGGCACATAAATGCTTAAACACAAGGCCCGCCCCAAATCCATTTTAAAGAAAGTACCTAGCCCTGAAGAAGCGATCCAGTTATAAACGCCCCAGAAAGCAGCCCACAGCCAGAAAGCCCCCCACAGCCAGAAAGCAGCCCAGAAAGCACTCACCTGTTGATCTACCTCAAAATGACAGTCACACTAGCGAAAAGACAGCCCTTGTTGTGTTTTTAACTTTTACTGGATTGCCATACTTATTTCACTAAAAATTAATCCAGCAGCTAGCGCCCAACGTCCACAGATGGTCGGCCATATAACCAGCAACTTTCCCTATAGTAGACAAAACCCAACTAACAACACTACCTTTATGCCAGGCAGAGCATCAAGCGCTTTGGCAGCTAACTTCTTTAATAAGTTTGCTGATGATGTAATTGTTTTCTAATCCAACTTTTACCAGGTTGAGGCGTTGGAGGCACTACTGGCCCTGTTGGTGCACTCCCGGGTTAAAGCATAAACGAGTGTAGAGATAGCAAACCCCAAAACAGCCGTTAATATGCAAACTATTGTAATCCCTCTTCTCTGAATAGAGTCCTTATTCTTTCAGCTAACGTAGTGTTTTCATAAAGTACTCTCTTTATAGTTTCTTTGAATCTGGTTATTTGTGATTTTAGATTTCCTTGAGAATAGAAACCACTTCAACTGTTCCTTTCCCTTTCGCCCATTAACTTCTTTTTATTCTGCTGTATTCTAGCCTTTTCTTCTAGTCCTAAATTGTTATCATCTGCATCAGCGAGCTTATTTTTTTTTCTTTTCTATCTCTCTATTTAGCTTACTAAGTTTTGCCGTGCTGTGCATTAGTTCTTGTCTTATTGTTTAAAAGGGGCCCCTTTAAGCCCCCGATGTCGTGCATAGGCAATGAAGGATCATCAATTGTTTTCTAATGTTTTTTCTGACTGTCTCCTCACTTAAATCGTTTCAATTTCTGCTATCATTTTCATCTGCTGTTTGATTTAAATCTTGAAGAGGTATGTTTTCTATTTTAGATCTGTTGGCAACCCGCCCCAAGTTCTGTAAACGACTAGCGACTTCGGCTCTAAACCCTCTAAAAGGTTTAATTGTTCTCCCTTGGCAATAGGAAGTTTTCGCCTTTTTGTGCTTAGTTTTAAAACTTGTTTGGGTTTTGCGTTGAAGTAACTTTTACACGCCTCCTGCATCATTTTTTATATGCAAATGCCATCAACTTCCTCAAATCGTTAGGATCAACTACTTCTGGTAGCTCTCGCCTATGCTTCTATAGAATGATTGAATTCTTTCTCGCAATAGTTTTGACGTTGTCTAGGGAGAAAGGCCCCCCCCTTCAAGCTCTTCTTGCAATGGGGGGCCTACTTCTTCATCTTCTTCTTTCAATAGGATCAATTGCGCAAAATCTTCACCCAAAATTTTTTATTTATATTCTTTTTTGTTTTATAAAAAATGAACTCATACGGTTGTGACCTCGACCCATAAAGAAAAGAGAAGGAACCCACGGCGTAAAAGGTATAAGGCAGACTGTAATTAGTGTAAATACTCCATCAACAGTTCAGCCTGGACAGGCTTTAACAGTCAATTTTCCCTGATCTTGGCGCTGACGATGTTAAAAATGCCAGGCACTGCAAAAACTATCTTTCAAATGATATTACATCGACAGATTCTAATGCTACTGTTGTTGCTAATTTAGGCGGGGCAATCGTTAACATATGGCAATCAAACTGGAGGGTAGAGAAGTCTTTGTACTAAACGAGGCAACATTTTTCCCCTCTATTCTGATCTATGGCTACCTAAAAAAGAAGGAAAGAGAAAGTTTATCAGGGAATTTACAAAGCCCAAAGGGCCTCAAGCACAGGCTTAAAGCGGGGATGCAAAGGATGATGTTAAAGAAAAGGCAGTAGCAGAAGCATTTGGCAACAGATTCTGCATCCCTCTAGATTTTGAGCGTTAAAGACGCATATGCCATATTACCAAGCGCACTAAAAGAAAAACTTACTTATGGACTGACATTTAATCCTGCGAGTCTGTCGTTCTGTCTGAAGATCCTGAAGCTAAATACACAGTCAGCGACATTTCTCTTGGTTTGATGTTGTTACTAACCCGAATGGCCAGAACAATCTTAACCCAGTATAAAAATAAAACGGTTATTTATTATGAAGGGTTATACACCCATTACAGAAAATAGAAACAAAGCGAGACACTCTCTGGAACTTACATCTAAATAAGTCTCTGAAGTCTTTAAAAGGAATTTTGTTCTTTTTTAAACTGAAGGAACACTCCTTTTCAGAGAGAAACAGAAGCGTTTTATAATCCAAAAATTGAGAAGGTTGACTGTGTAATAAATGGCAAGTCTGATCAGTTGTATTAAAGGTCGCGGTCTTTTACCTCACCAACACTTCGATGAAATAAGAAAGTTGTTCGTGGAGGTAGGAAAAGGGATCCTGCAGTTGATCGCATATGTAAAAAAAAAACTTCGCCTTTATGATGTAAGACTCGAAGACTACTTAATAAGTAAATAGGGGCTGTGGTTGGACTTTAGATCCACTTTTGACAACAGATTGTTTGGAAGTGGAAAAAAGGATAGGGCAAGATGGTATACAAATAAATATTCGCAAGAAAGCAGACGGAAACGCGCCAATACAAATGCATGTTTTATGGTTTGGTGCTCGTTAAACATGAAAAAAACAGACTAAAAGACGCGGCTTTTTAAAATGCAGAAAAAAATATTCTAATAAAAACAGATGGATTAGCTTGAATTTTCTCCCAAAAGATCCGCACTGTTCTCTTATCTGTGGGATTACTGGGTGTGGGAAAACTGTTTTCGTACTTGATTTGTTACAAACAATCTACAGGTTTCATTACGACACATTGTTATATTCTGCAACCATTAAGGGCACAACAATTCTTACAAAGAAAGGAAGGGTTTATTTGGACAGACGATAATATATTCTAGTTGATCCTAGTGACAAGCTAAGCGACTGTTTAGAACTTTACTATAGACTATTTGAGGAACTGAAACACTGTTTATTATTGATGATTGTTCGGCTGAACGAGACTTTAAATAAAAAAAGAAAAGCTTGTCAAAGTTTAGCCTTTAGTGGGCGCCACGCTTTAGTTTCTGTGTGGCTCTTAACTCAAAAATACAATCTGTCTTAAAAGACTTTAGATCGCATTTTAAAATCGGTTTTTATTATTTTACACTAAGGACAAAGATAGTTTTGAAGAATGTTTAAGTAAAAATTATATAATAAGAGACAAAGATGAACTAAAAAAATTAAAAGAGCAGTTAGAAAAATCTAAGCACGCTAAGCTATGCTTACGGACGACCCTCCAATTCAATACGTTTTTTATTGTAGATTGTTTATTATTGATTCCCTATAAAAATTTTTGTTTATTATAATTAATATTAAAAAAAGAATGTCTCGGGGCCAGAATCAAAAGTGCAGCTAGCTCCTAAATGCACTGCAGTAGAGCTAAAAGACCTAGCGACACAACCGAGTTTGATCTAATAGGAGTGCCAGGAAATGTTTATGGATTATGAGTACACGGATGATGGGGTTTACAAACGAACAGAAATTGAAGACAAAAACGACAGCAATATCCTGCCCTAGAAGAGATAAGAAATTTAAGGGCAAACGATTTTGGCAAACATGAATACAAACTTCATAAAGAGAGAATGCTTGGCGTTGCTTCCTGAAACTGTTTGGGGAATTTAAATTTTGAACTGCGAAGCCCAATGTATACTATGATAAGAACAACAATTTTAGAAAAGCCTTAAATGCAGGCCCCTTTCTTGTTAGCCTAGTTCCGGGAAACACAACAGAAAAAACAGATTGAAAAAAAACTAAGCGGGGTTCTGAATATATGCTACAGAGAAAGAATCCTTAGCTGAAGTGGGGGGTGACACTGTGGGCTTAAAATTTTAAACCCCAAAACTAGAATCATACCTAGGCAAATGACGTGTTTTTTTTCGCTTTTTTTATTACACCGAGGGAGGGGAAATACTAGTTTGCCAGAACATACGTTAATTAGGGCATCAAATAAAGGCTGAAAACTTGGATGCCCCTCTTAGCTCGTTATTGCAATTATAAAACGGAGATGAAATAAACACCCTTGCATCATCTGAAAAGGGTTTACTGTGATGGTTGACAAAGACAAACAAACAGAACTCGACTTTATTTTAATTAAGTATGTTGATTTTTTTGCGTTTTACTCTGTTGATGAAGTGCTGCCAAAGGATTAATAAAAAGATTAAATAAAAATTAATCTTATTAAAAATGGAGGTTCAACAGTTTAGGCTAAAGCAAATAATGAACTTCAAAAGGAAATAGAAAGCGACTTGGATAAGTATGGGATTACTAAAAGAAAATTATGCTAAAGTTTTAAAATACTCTTTCTTATGAATTACTGGCTCATCAGCTGTAGCTAGCGTAATGTGGGTCTGGCATTGCCGTTTTAGCCACCGGGGTTGGAGCGCCAGCCTCTTTAGCATTGGAGGTCTTGGGTTGGTTTAGGCCCCGGGTCATGATTGTAAGTGCCGTTTTAAAAAAATAAGTCCTAAATTACAAAAGCCACACTGCCATTGTAGCCCTAGCATCGGCAAAACTTTGCTCATTAAGATTAAGAATAAGCAAATCATTACAGGATGAAAACCCTTTTACAGACGAAGAATTTCAGAAGCTTATGGCTGACGGTGAGGATTACAGGCGACAGAAAATTGAACTTCAAAAGGAGTGGAGAAAGACTTTTACTTCACAAAGGTAGATACTAATGCAGTTAAGCAAAACATTGAAAAAAAAAACACATGATCGGTTTAAACCCAAAATAGGCTTAAAATGGTTTACGGACTTAGCCGTCCTGGACTGAATGACTGGCCTGTTCTCACCACACGCCTAATTATTGATTGCAAACCCCACCGTTGATTCACTTGTCGACGGCCTACACAAGTAGCTGAGCCACTGAATTCACTCGTTCGCTAGCGCTGACCTAAGCTGTTATTGATCGTAGGCCAAAGGCATCGTTGCTTCAGCCTTTGGCGTCTGCTTCAGATTGGACATGCGTAGTGGGATTTTCTGTCACTTCTTCCTGTAAAATATATTTTCGCGAGTGAGTTGACCTAATTCTGCTTCTGAAAATTTTGTTCACCGGAAAAGGCGTGACCCGGAATTCCCCACTGCGCATGTGCTAACCTCATTAACATGATGAAATCGAAACAACATTTGTGAGTACGCATGTGCTAACCTTATGGGGGCATTAACATGATGAAACCGAAACAACATTTGTGGTACGCATGTGCAAATATAAATTTGGTAATAAAATCCTTTGGGCATGGACGAACCTCCCAAAGCCAACCTCAACTAGCCAGCCAACAACAAGCCAGCCCTCAACTAGCCAGCCCTTTAACTAACCAACCATCAACAAATGAAACTCGTGTGTTCGTTTTTTAGAAAGCGGCGACAGATTGAGTATTTCAACCACTGCATTAAAAGTACGCCTTTCCAGAAAGAAAAACGAACTTCGGAGATTAAAAGAAAAAAGGGAGGAAGCAAAAACAGAGAATAGCAACCTTTCAAAAGAAGTAAGATCAACAGAGGTGCAAATAGACCAAGTCACTCAAGAAATATCTTCGTTAAAAAATTTGGCAATGAGTACTGATTCTCAATCACAGTCCGAGTGAGGGCATAGCGCCAGCGTTACAGCGTCAATATTCTTCGTAGAACCCGTCAGGTAAGTTTTTGATTTTCCCTCTTCACCACTAAACATGTGTTGCAGTGTGCGCATGTGAGGGAGAGAGAGGAGGGAGGGATGAGAGGCGGGGGATGGACAGAGAGAGGTATAGAGAGATGCTGCGGATTTTTTTAATTATTTTAATTTAATTTTATTCTAGTTTTAAAAAAAAAAGCCAGAAGAAGTTAGAAAGTTTCTAATATACTTCACACGTTGAATTGGAAGGGCCATAGAGAAAGGTTAAGGAGCAGGTTTGATAACATCATTATGATCTTTTTATTCACATAAATATACAAACAAACGTGAAGCAGGCCATCAGTGAAATACAAGATTCTTGGCCCCCACAGGCCATAAAATTGTTGCCATATTTGTTGATTATATGGCTTTTCTCAAGATGTTAATCTGAATGTTTCTACTTGTTTTTTTCAGGGATAACTATTTGCTTAATGAAGATTAGGTTTTACGATTAGAAAAGGCTATAAAACAGTTGAATTATAATTTTTTTTTTATTTATTTTAGATTTTTAAATGGCCCGCCACACTGTGTATCTGATTTAAAGAAGTGTAATGAACTATTTAAAAGAGACAATGAAAGCGTTCAACATTAATTTTAGTGAATCTAGTTTTGAGAATGATGTAAACATATAATAAAAGATCATAGTGAGCTTTTTTAACGAAGCAATCAAAGTGATGAACATTTACTGTAGTGATTCAGAAAAGCTAAAATGCTGGCAGACGTTATTGTAAGGCTAACGTGTCTTGAGTGTTGCAACGCTTGGGTGAATATAAAAAGCGGGTTTTTTCTTACTTTTATATACATTTATTTTTTTAATTTACGTAAATATTTTGAGTTAAAAAATGAGCCTCACAAAGCGTCTGAGTTTGAAAAAAATGCCCGCCAGCGCACTGGTGAAAAGGCAATTGACAAAACAATTAAGCAATATGTTTAGCGAAGTAGACATGGGCATTATTAACTCCACAAATGGTTTATGAAAGCGTGGCACACGCCATCTCTAAAATCCAGAGTCTCTTCAGATGGAGCCGCCAGTAAAAGTGTTGTTGGCCGTTCTGATGATTATATAACGCCTGATGATAGTAACAAAGGACGTCTGGGTTTCAACTAAACAGAAAGAAGTTATTAGCTATCACGACTTTAATTCTGACTGGGCTGATTACATGCTTACACAGTTTAACCATGCAAGTGAAGAAGCAAAATTGCGCGGTTTTGGGGGGTCTGAAGGGACAGTCCTTCAAATTATATTGAAACAAACAAAGTTCTATCCTATAGTTGGCAATTTTCACCTTCCTCTCCCAAAAGTTTAGTTTTAAAACGGGAGTCTTAACATAAAAAATCCTGACAACATGTGTTTTAATATGGTGCGTTTTAGCGCATTTACATCCTGTTATAAAGAAGCAGAAAGAGTAATCTAATTATGAACAATATAAGCAAGAGCTGAACTTTTAAAAACATAACCTTTCCAAGGAGTATAGAAAGTATATTTCAGTTTGAAGAGCAAACAAACCAATCACTGTAAGCGTATATACAGGTCTGTAGAAACCGATCTAGTGCCTCTTAAGGGTTTCTCCCAACGCTCCCACTTTTAGGGGAAAACCCCTTAACAAGCATGTAGACTTAATACTGTTTGCAGAAGTACAAAGAGTCAAATTTGTATTAATCAGAACAATAAGCAGACTTATGGCTTTTACGTCAAAGGATCATGCTAACAAGGGCTTTGTTTGAAGGTGTTTGGTCAGAATCCCAACTATAAAGGCAGCTGCCAGTCATAAGAAACATTGTAAAAGTTTTGTAGACTGTGAAACCAAACTCCTCACACCCCAAACCCGGGTTTTTAAGTTAGTTTAAAAATTTTACACAAAATTTCAGATGAGTCCGTACGTGGTTTTATGCTGACTTTGAATCGCCTTACCCCCGTACTATGGCCCACAACAGCAAGAACAAAAAACAACCTTATTAACCCACCATCAGATCTGTTCTTATGCGTTTATTGTTGTTAGATCAGACGGTCAACACACAAAACCTGAGATTTACAGAGGGCCCCAACGCAGCTAGTAGATTTTTAGAGCAGATGAAACAACTTTGCAATCAGTATCCAACCAACTAAATCTTTCAAGCATTGTTATGACTCCTGAAGACCAAGAACGTTATGACTCACTACACACTGCTGGATTTGCGGCTTAGAGCTAACGCCTACAGTAAAGACACGGACAGTGAGAGACCACGATCACATTACAGGAAAGTTCAGAGGGGCCCCACACAACAATTGTAATCTTCAAAATTAAGGTTGACCCCCAAAAATGGAAACTGCCTATTTTCTTTTATAACTTACGGGCTACGATTCTCATTTCATCATGCAAGCAATGACTTCCCGAATTATAAGAGGGTTACCTGCATTGCGCAATCTTCAGAAAAGTACATGACTTTTACTCTTGACTGTTTATCCTTTTTATGACTTGCCCAACATCTGATGGGGAGTTTGGATAAATTAGCAGGATCGCTACAAGATTTCAATCACTAAACAATATTTTTGAAATCTTTAGGGCGTAAAAGGGGTTTATCCTTATGAATACATGAACTCGTGGGATAGGTTTGATGAAGACTCGCTTCCCCCCTTTAAAAGGCGCTTTTTTTTCTAGTCTTAGAGGCAAAGACATAACTGATGCTGATATGAATACGCACAGAAAGCCTGGAACAGAATTACACTGTCAAACAATGGGCGAAATTTTCATGATCATTACTTGATGGCCGACGTGTGTTTATTGGCAGACGTCTTTCAAAATTACAGATCTACATGCATGAAACATTACTGTCTAGACTCATCACATTACATCTCTGCCCTGGCCTTTCTTGGGATGCTTCTTAAAGTCTACAAACACCAGATTGACTTAATATCTGATCTACCTACTTTCAGATGATTGAAGACGGCCTAAGGGGTGGTATTAGCATGGCCTCACATCCTTACTGCAAAGCCAACAACAAGTATTTAGATGATTATGATCCTACTAAACCGTCCAACTATCTAAGTACTTAGACGCCAACAATCTGTATGGATGGGGCCCTGAGGCAACCGCTTCCACTGAGAAACTTTACAATGATAAAAGGGCCTCATAATGTTAAAATATGTGTTTAAGTATGTTGTCACAGCTCCACCCGATAATCCAACAGGGTAACCTTGGAAATAGACTTAGAATATCCTTATGAACTACACGATCTCCATAACGATACCCCCTACCGCAGAAAGATTAAAGATGAGTCTATCGAACCGCCTAAACTTGTTCCATTCTTCGCAACAAAACTAAGTATGTTTGGGCATTACAGACTCCTACAGTTTTACTTAAGACACGGACGAAACTAAGAGCTGTTCACAGAATAATTACCTGTGACCAAGAGCCCTTTATGAGGGCCTACATCAAGGAAGAATACTGATCTTAGAACCCAAGCCACTGATGCTTCAGAAAAAGACTTCTTTAAACTGATGAACAACAGCTGTTTGGTAAAACTATGGAAAATCCACACAAGCGTAAAGATGTGAAATTAGTTACAAAAGAAAAACCCGCAATTAAGTTTGCCTCTAAACCCAACTACAAGACTTTAGAAGATTTAACGACAGCCTGGTTGGCATTATGATGAAGAAAAAGGATGTTAAAGTTGGACAGCCTGTGTTTATCGGCTTTACCGTATTAGAGTTGTCGAAGTTATTGATGTTAAATTTCTGTAGACTACTTTAAACCGCGGTACCCAGAAGCAAGAGTCCTTTACACAGACACTGATAGTTTATCAGACGTCCCCACAGAAGACTTTTACAAAGACTTAGAAACGAAGTAGCTAAAGGAACTGATGGATGGTACGACACATGCGACTATCCAAAAGACAGTCCTTTACATTTAACTGAAACAAGAAAGTAATAGGAAAGAATGAAGGATGAACTTAATGGACAGTTATAAAAGAATATGTTTGGTTTGCGGTCTAAGATGTATAAACGTTGCCAGCCAACTTCTGTAATGAAAAAAGCTAAAGGCATAAGTAAAGAAGTTGTCAAAAAAAATATAACTCACGATAACTACAAGCAAGCTCTATTGAGAACAAAGTATTTATCACACAAAGTTAATCTGCGCTCTACTCTTCATCAAGTAAACACAACTGCCCGTTAATAAGAAATCACTAGTCTCTAACAATAACAAGAGAACTTACGTCAGTTTTGAGTTTTCATATGCTGTAGGGCATTGGAGAACTTGACTGACTTTAAATAGTACTTACTTAAGAACCTAACTTGTACTTAACTTAAGAAAACCTAACAAGAACTTAACTTAAGAACCTAAATAGTACTTATTTAAGAACCTAACTAGTACTTAAAACAAGAACTTTTTTTTTTTTTGCACTTAACTTGTAATTTACTTGCACTTAACTTAAAAAGTACTTTTTATAACTAACTTAACTTGTACTTAACTTGTACTTTTCTAGTTCTTAACTTTTACTTTATTTAGTTCTTAAAAACTATTCCCTAGAAAATGGTCTACAGCAGGAGATTGCACTGTTTTTGCAGAAGCTGGTTCTTCTTCTTTTACTGGGGTTGTGGGGGTTTGTAACTTTGCTGCTAAGTATGGCGTTAGACATTTTTATGCTAAAACTCCCCCACCAACAAAAACAGCAAACCAATACATTATAATACAATCTTATCGTTTTGTTTGTGATTGTGTTGTTGTTAATTGGGTTGTTGTTGGCGGTGGCGATGTTGTATTACTATCTAACAATTTTTGTTTCGCTGATTGGTTTGCTTTTTGCAGTCTGTTCCATTCAGCTAGTTACGCCCAGCCTCAATACGTCCAGGATTTTTAGCTTAGTAAAAACTACTCACTTGCGGTACATTCACTTGTGGTACATTCACTTGTGTACATTCACTTGCCCCTCGGACTGTCCTGCGGCGTCTTCCCCGCTCATTTTTTTTATTGCGATTAAATTTAATTTGATCAAAATTAATATGATTAAAAGTAATTAATCCCTGAGAATGGGCATAACAATGTTCCAAATCTGTAATACATGTCACATGCAAGAGTTTCTAGGGACTTGTTTAAAACCGGATCTTGTGATAAGTCATATTTTAAATCTTCTTCTGAATTTAACTGTGCCATCTTACTTACTAACTTAGCATATAAAATATCATTGTTGGCCACCGATCTAACCTTTTTGACCCCAGCTGTGCTTCGTACCTAGCGTAGTACTTCTCAACGTCTGAAGTAGACAGTTGCTGAATCTGTTCAATACTTAGTTCAACGCCTAAATACGTCTAGTTTTTCCACAAGCAGCCCAGAGAGTATAATCTTTCTTTATGGCAGTTGTCTACGGAGTAGTCTGCTTGCTCCTCACACTTAATAGTTCGTCACAATCCATTTTAAAAAGCAATAAAAAATAATATAATACTTTTAAAAACCATGAGTTTAACGCTGGTTAATTATGCAGTGCCCATAGTTGGCGTTATAGTCTATTCAACCCTTGCAAAATGTTTGTTAGGAATAAAACCGCCCAACATGGGAAAGATAGAAGATTCGCCAAAACTGGTTGCAACCTTATTTTTAGCTTTAACAACAAAAGATTATTTGATTAAAAAGCACATAGACAGTCTTTCGTATTATGATTATTTTAATTATTTTTTTAGTTAATAAAAAGATGAGTGAAAAAAAGATTATCAATACGATTTACCATTCTGCTGTGATTAGCGGTCTTAGTATAGGCTATAGCGTGCTAGCAAAAAACATGTTTAGAATGAAGCCAGCTGACCTAGGAAGGTTAGACATTGAGGATGTTGTTAAGGTTATAGTCGTAATCACTGCAGGGATTGCGTCAAAAGACTTTCTTGTTACAAAGGGGATTATCCCAGAAAATATTAGTTCATAGAAAGATTAATCTAAAAAATATTGATTTATAAAAAGATGGCAGGAGTAGTTATGATGGTAGGAGGAGCTATTGTTAATGCCTTGGCCTTCTCTGGAAGCAATTATATTGTCACACTGTCACTTTTGCCCACGCGCATTCATGACAGCATTTACTCCATACGCACACGCAATCTTTCCAATCAACCAAAAGGCGCACTACCGAATGTTTTTTCTTCTCCCCCTCTCCTTCAGGGAAAAACACTTTACTAAATCACATCAACAATTTATAAACAGATTTTATACATGCATCCTTGTAACCAATTTTCCCAGTTACATCACTACACGTTTCTGTAAAGTCATGGCCTTCACATACCACTGGCCCAAGATCCAGACCAGGAGAATAAATAATTCTTTCACTCCTTGATGCTATACCTGCATCAGACGCAAGACTCGTTCCGTCCCGTCATGATTCCCTGTCTCTCTGAGACAGTGTATCGCCCCCTTGAATTCTCCCGTCCTGGAGATAGGAGTTCCAGCTTCTCTCCCTCGACTTCTCCTGTCCCTGGGAAATGAAGAGTTCCCACTCCTCTCCCTCGACTTCTCCTGTCCCTGGAGAGATGACGAGTTCCGACTCCTCTCCCTCGACTTCTCCTGTCCCTGGAGAGATTACGAGTTCCGACTCCTCTCCCTGGAGTCTTTACTTGTAGGGGCTGAACTACCGGTGTGTTCCCCACACCATGGCCATCTTCACCACCTCACGGGTTGAAAGTGAAGGGTGAAGGGCGAAGGGTAAAAGGTGAAGGGCTGAAACACGAATAAGGTTCGTGTAAGTAACCTGCTTCCCAATTTAACATGAATTCTTTCTTTCTCTTTTCTTTAAGTTTCCCCTGTAGCTTTCCCCAACTATCTATGGCTCACCTGGTAATGACTGGTCAGCAGAGAGGACCAACGTCCTGACAGGTCGAGTCTCTAGGCCATCTGCTGGGTTAAAACTGATTCTTTCCTCCCTCCTCCTAGTGAGTGCATACTCAGTGTTCAAAACACATGACCAGCACCTTACCAACCCTTATTAAACTATCTCTCAGTGGTCACTTTCACCCAATGACCACGCTTCTTTTTGAATGAATATAACTCACAATTATTTGGGGACGCCCGCTACACTAGTCAAGCCACATGAATATTCTTCCTTTTTGTAGTGGCATGGGGAAATGATTCATATCACTAACTACATGTGATGGAGCGTCACATGCCTTGATGTGAGGCTACTCACATGACATCCCCCATCCTGGGATGAAAAAATTTTCTCCAGAAATTTTTTTAAAGGATATACAACTTCCCTTAAAACACATCTTCAGCCATGAATCTCAAAATGTGTATCCATCACACATGATTCACCAAATCAATAACCAACGTATAGAATCAATCATCATAATCCACCATAAATAGCATATTTCAAACTTTCAGTCTTTCTAAAAAAAAAACATTCATAATTGATCACCACATCTCACAAAATACATTTCACAAATTACATGGATAAAACAATTAGGGATATTAACAATCAAAGCACAATTTGGTTTATATATTAAGATGTGAAGCACATTTTTTCCCTTGATCTTTGTCTCGCATCATATCTTTCAAACCCTCATGAAAATGAGAATATTTCTAAGTGTAAATGTTTCTCATAGACATGTAAACAAATAAACATATGTTTTAAACATAGTTTTTTTCCCCACATGTAATGTTATAGTCCATTGAAAAGTGAAACATGTTTTCCATTGTTGACAATTAACTAATGAAAACAATAAGTTTGTCTCACTGCACAACAAAACATATGTACATACATTTCTAAAGAGTTATTGCTCATCACACATACATTCATCTTCACAAGCAAGTTAGACATAAATAGTACATGATGATTTTTTCATTCTTTACTAAAGAATAAAGCAAAGAATAGATATGTAATACATCAACATCAAGTAGTTTTTTGCTTGTAAAACATATAGTCACCTCAACAAGCAAATTAAGCATAAATACCACTTGATTTAATAGTCAGTAGCATACAATGCACTGTCAAATGTGAGCACACCGTAATCATTAAGAAAGACAAAAACAGGAATAGTCTTTCCCTTGAAGACAGTTACATTTGTCCATGAATATTCATACACGTGACAATAAATCTGCCATGACATTTTGTGTTCCAGGCACTGGTTCAACGGTAAATTGGAATTCCTTTAGTCAAGTATACTTTCACAAAATAATTTCCTCTGAGAGCTGACACAGAAGTTCTTCAATGTCTGGGATAGGCTCGGCATCGAACACAGTGATCTTATTTACTTTTCTGTAATCGATTGCAGAAACGCACTGAGCCATCGAGTGTTGTCCACCAATATCAACTGGTGACTGTACGGAGATGTAGAAGGTTCTATGACCTTTAAATCCAGCATTACTTTGATTTCTCTCTCGACAACCTCTTTTTTTGCAAATGGGAGGGGGTATGGTCTGGTTCGCACTGGTATTTCAGTAGTCAGCTGAATACTATGAGGTTCAATACCAGTCACTGTACCTGGGGTATCTGTCAACACATCCTGAAAGTCTTTCAAAATTTCTTTGAGCTGTTCTGTTTGACTTGCAGACAAATCATTCGACAGAACCACATCATCATAGGTTTCACCTTTGATAGACAGAATAGGAAGGGGTACAACATCATCTGCACTGGTAGATGTTAACACTCCTACATTTGCTGTTTTCACAACCTTTGACCTGTCCCTGTACGTTACATGGGTACAAAATCATCACTGATAATATCAGTCATGTTCACATCAGTTTCTAACATAGGACATATCCACTCAACTGACTGGTTGATGGCAACATTTGTACGTTCAACATACTTCTTCAACATGTTCACATGGAATACCTTCTCAGTGTTTGCCATTTTGATCTTATAATAACTGCAGAAAGTTTTTTCGACCACCTGAAAAGGACCCTTCCACATAACACGAAGCTTGTTATGTTCATCAGTGAGTAGTACAAGGACTTTATCCCCTACACTGAAGGAACGTGCCTTTGCTTTCCTGTCTGCAAAGACCTTGTACACATCTGTTTTTCTATCAGCTGACTGTTGAGCAAGCTCACATGCATCCTTCAAACGATTATGCAATTCATAAACGTATTGACAAACAGTTTTACTGTCAGGGATGTCCGTCTTATTTGTCCATTGTGTCATCAGTATATCCAAAGGACCCCTTGGTGAGTGTCCGAAAAGAAGCTC
>JAFLJL010013727.1:0-23557 GCA_018398815.1 Conus ventricosus | reverse complement strand
ATCAGAAACAGACTGGAACGGGGATGGGGGGGGGGGGGGGGAGGGGGCAGAAGTGAGGAGGAGGAGTTGGGAGATGGAGGTAGGGATTGCGAGGTAGGAAGGTGGGGGTGGGGTGGGTGGGGGAGAGGACAGGGGTGGGAATCAGGGGAAGAATCTGTGGTGGAGGAAAACAAAACCCACCACGTGAAATCAATATTGTGGTAAGCTTCATGCGGTAAGCGTAGCTGCCTTTTTTATAACCCCCAACCCCCACCCCCACCCCATTTTCCCGCCCCCTTCCCGCCCTACCTTTTTTTTCTCAAGATTAGTTGGCGAAATCAATAGCGCATCGATTTTTGGCTGGCGGGTAGAATCGACAGGCTAGAAATAATGTCCTCGTCAGTGACGTTTATGTTGAAAACAGTTCCATAGTCCACGGTTAGGCCTTTCATAGGAGCGTAAACAGGCGTAATCAGTGACAAGCAGAAGTATCAAACCTCACCAATCCAGGCCCATTAATGATAGAGACCTATGAATTAGTGCCGTTGGGTGAAATTCACAGCCTGTAGGTTGAACATTGCCACCCAGAGAAATGGACAGCTTACATACTATATCGTGTCGATTAGTGAAATCGACACTCTACATAACATATCAATGTCAGAAAGTGAAACTAGGATCCTTCAGACTTTGCCAGTGTCAATGAGTGACATGACAGAATAACACAGTATAGTACGTCAATGTCAGCTTGCAATCGCCACACTGTAAACCAGTCAAACCAACAGTCTTCATAAAACATCATACTAGTCAAAAGCATGTAGTACATCAATGTCAGCAGATGAAATTAACAGTCCACGTGTTAGTCAGTGTCCACAGGAGAACTAAATAGCCTTCGTCAGCAGAAATCAGCCACTTTCGTCAGCAGAAATCAACCACTTTCAGGGACCATGAATCTCCTCATATTAAAGCCAGAAACTCCAAATCTGTGAGTGTTTCAGGGCGTTGGTTTCTCCAGTGTTCCGTGCACGCGGTTCCCTTTCAGCTGTGTCTGTCCCATGCCTGGGAGAAATTCGGGGGGGGGGGGGGGGGGGTGGAGGATGGAGGGTAGAGAACATGGGACGTGGGGACTGGCGGAGGGATACAGGGCCGGGAAGGAAGAAGGGGAGGGGGAGTGGAGGATGGAGGGTAGAGAACATGGGACGTGGGGACTGGGGGAGGGATACAGGGCCGGAAAGGAAGAAGGGGAGGGGGAGTGGAGGATGGAGGGTAGAGAACATGGGACGTGGGGACTGGCGGGGGGATACAGGGCCGGAAAGGAAGAGGGAGGGGAGTGGAGGATGGAGGGTAGAGAACATGGGACGTGGGGACTGGCGGAGGGATACGGGGCCCGGGAAGGAAGAAGGGGAGGGGGAGTGGAGATTCAGGATCTCTTCCAGGGCGGATCAGGTGGGGGGAGGGGGGGGTGGAGGAGTAAGAGACGGGGAGAGGTGGGGGCATGGGAGAGTGAAGCGGGGATATTGTTCCCTTCCCCTTTCACACACACACCACACACACACCGCGCGCGCGCGCGCGCACACACACCACACACACACACACCACACACACACACACAACACACACACACACCACACACACACAGGCCTAACAGTTCATGTGCTACATGCATGATACACTCAGGACTCCAGTTCATCGTCTCTCCGAAAGGCTAGCGCTCTGGACACCACTTCAGGTTTCATGGAAAAGGGGGAGAGAAATCCCCCTAGTCAGAATTCAGAACCCGGTCCCGTGAATATTTCTAAGGCCAGGATTTTCTCCACTAAACACGTGTCCATTATACCGGTAAACCAAGCCACTATCGCCCAACGTGTACATGCAAAATAATAATACCTGACGAGCAGCTTTACTGAAGCTGCGGATAAAATCAGTTTCTCACCCTGCCAACCCCACCCCCCTCTCCAGCCCCCTTCCTCTCACTTCCTTTCCCCCCAATTCATCATTTTGAAAAAAAGCAAAAATTGATGTGGCATATCACACAAAACATTTGCTACGCACGCGTCATTGTTATAGTTCTGCGTGGGAACAAAGCCACGAAGTCCTTATAAATCATTTCTGAGCCCAGTCCTCTTTACACACAACACACACCACACGCGCGCGCGCGCGCGCGCGCACACACGCACGCACACGCACACACAAGCGCTCGCTCGCTAGACTCAATGAGAGAGAGAGAGAGAGAGAAGAGAGAGAGAGAGAGAGAGGGGAGAGAGAGACGGAGAGACAGAGAGACAGAGAGGCATATATAAAAGAGAGGAATACGACGGACAGACAAGGAGAGAAACAGATTTATTTATTTATTATTTATTTTTCCAGAGATTGAATTCAGTGTTTGTTTTTATGTCCTCTATTGCTTTTTCCAGGATCTTTTTACTAATTTTGCCTAATTCAGATTTTGATGGGTTGATCAAAACCATACCTAATGGTATAAACAAAAGATTATCTAAACTGTCATGCAATGAGAAAGAATTTAACAGTGCAGCAGCTGAATACCAAGAGGCGCTGAAAAAAAGTGGCTACAACTACAAATTACAATATAACCCAGATAACAACATGAACAGCAACAGGAAAAACAGGAAAAGAAAAATTATATGGTATAACCTCCATATGATGGAAGAACAAAAACTAACGTAGGAAAAGAATTCCTCAAAATCCTTAAAAACATCATTCCAAAAGAACATGTACTATCTAAAATATTCAACAAAAATACCGTCAAGCTATCATACTCGTGTATGCCCAACCTTAAAAATATAATTGATTCTTCCAAAAAAACAAAAACAGCACAACCAAAGAGGGTGATGAAAGGATACCTTGTAATTGCACAAAAAAAGACCAGTGCCCTCTGAACAATAAATGTCTCTACAACAACATTGTGTACCAAGCTACGGTAACAACAGACAGTGATAAAGAAACATACATAGGGATCACGGCAAACCATTTTAAAACCAGATATGCAAACCATAAACAGTCTTTCAAAAATGAAAAATATAAAAACCAAACAGAATTAAGTAAATATATCTGGAAGCTTAAAAATAAGAAAATAGATTACAACATATCATGGAAAATTATAAAAAGAGCAACACCATACAACAACATTTCTAAAAAATGCAACTTATGTACTACAGAAAAGTGGCTGATATTATGTAAACCCCACCTAGCATCCTGAACTCTAAAGTAGAAATGATAAACAATTGCAGGCATTAATGGAAATCTTTGTCAATGCTCCATTCCGTGGCTCGTAATACCTGAACAGGCCCCAAAAAGTTATAACCGGAAAGGCCACGCAGGCACGTGCCGAACGCAAAGAGCTTCACGATATCACCACCAACAATATAGAACTAACTCGTGGCGTGCCCAATTTGTATAACCTGAGGAGAGACGTTTATTAGATTGATAACAAAGCTTGTAGGTTTTAGTGTTTTTCCATTGTATAATTCTATTTTAATGGTATTATAAATATATATGCTATATTTATATTATATAGATATAGGTTACTATATTTATATTTATATATACTAGCCGGTGTACACGGCTTCGGGGTATATCTGTTGCATTAATTTTCGGGCCACCCCTATCTCTCACATTAAAAGACTATACAATAAAAATTCAGCTTCGGGTTTGGTTTTCGTTTTTCCCTGATGTAACCAATTGCCCAGCTCCTCCTATCTACTTCCACCCAAGTCTTCGGAACGCCCACTACCTTCTTTGCCTCTTCAATCTGTTTTCACTCACGATTTTTTTTCGTTACTGGATAACAGTCGTTAGTGGGATGGCTGTACTTTGTGGACACTTACGGATGCATTATCAATTCCCTGATTGAAAGTGCTCAAAATGACAACCAGTAGGGGCGCACATAACTGTGGGATAAGGCGCTGGACTATGGATCCAAAGGTCTTGCGTTTCGATATCCCGGTTTTGTGGTCTTTGATATTTTCACGGGAATGGTTCCAGCTAATATGACCGTAGTTCACCCGATGTCCCCCTGGCCCTCGACAGGTGTCAGGACTAATGTGATGGACAAGCCATTGCTTATCCTTGATTTGGGACGGACGTTAAACAACTCAAACATGAAACTCTGTGAAAAGATTGCTTTTTCACGATGTATTATGTCTATTGGAGGGCTCTGGGTTGACAACATTTCTGGTCTCCCTGTTTGGCGCAAGTATAGTCAGTGTTTCTGGCGCTTCCAGTTCGTGATGGCGCAACCGTAGAACATTTCCATTTGTTGTAAAACACGGAAACGGTCAAGAGTCTGCCCCAAGGGATGAAAATGTCTGAACATGGCTCTTGTTTTGATTGTCAGAGCGAGAAGCTGGTTTCATGGAGGAAACTGAAGCCCGTCAGAATTGGAAGGCAGGGTGTGAGTCCATGGGTTCCAGAGGAATTCTGGGGCAGCAGTGCACGGTTCACCTTTGTGGGGGGAGCCACATGATATTTTCGCTTCTACAATCGTTCCTGTGCAGTCTGGTGAAGACACATCGGGTGCCATTGATCACCTTTGAGGGTCCAAGTGAGCGGGAGGAGGAGAATGTAATGGGGACTCCAAATTTCAGCAACAGTTCATGAGGTGGGTCAGAAATTCATGGAGTTCAGAGTTCTTGTGGATAAAGGACTCCCTATCATCATTCTTTGCCGTGTCCAACAGATCATGTAAGCGTTTCCTCTCAGGGGAAGTCTCTTCGATTTTTCTGTTCAGCCTTTTGCCAGTCTCGTTCAGGGAGGATGGAGATTATGGCCCTTTTCCGCTAACCATTCTGAGTCTGCACAGTGAGTATGAAGATCGGGTAGACTGCTTCTATTAGATCCTAACGGCTATCATAAACTGGCCTAGTCGCTGGTTGGGCCAATATAGTATCTGCGAAAACATGACCTCAATGGCACCATTGACAATGTCAAGCAGAAGTTTGGCGAAGCAGGCTGTCTGGGGATTTCAGACAGGTGGGCTCTCATATCGGTGAGTTAGACGTTTAACAATCATGCTCCGCCACTTCTTCAGACAGGCCCGTTGACAATGTTGGTCTAGTGCCATTGAGGACGACAGGTGAGGATCTGCCTGACAGTACCCTCAGAACAGGTTTGGGATGCCTTCCATTGGCCTGTGCACTTGGTGTATGTTCTGAGACGTAGTATCCATGGCCTCGAGACAGCTTTTTGGGTCATGGAAGCTTCATCAATTATGAGGGTTGCAGCCTCTTTGATGACTTTGGCCAATCGTTGACCACGCTTGACAGTTAGCAGGTTGGCGTTTTCCTGCTTTGTCGGCATCCAGAGGGACCTTTGAATGTTGCTATGTTACTATCCGCACACCGGCAAAAGAGTAGCGGCAATGGACTGGAAGCTGTGGCTGGCACTATTTGCCTGTGGTGCGGATCCTGTTAGGATAAGAATTCTGGATGGTCTTTTCCTGTCCTCTGGAGCATCAAGGAACATTTATGTTGCTGCTTGCTGTGGGAACCTGCCTCTGCTCTACATGGTCTAAAGCTGTAGCTACACGTTTCTGGTCAGCTGTAGCTTCTTCAGATGGTCATCAAGCAGCTGCACGGAGTGGCAGTAGTGTGTCGTTTTTGGTCTCGCCGGTAGTATTCTCGAGGCACAGTTTGTTGTTGTGGGACTGTTGGCAACCAATTACTCCTCTTAGACTGGCTCCAAGAAGGGAAGAGTTTGTGTGAAATCACAGATAAGAGCTTGGTTTGTAGATGAATCTGTGTACTGCGATGCATAATAGACATCTCTTCGGAATTGGGAAGAGGATTCTTCAGCAAGATGGTCTCTGAAGAGGTTCCACAGATTGCCTGGTTACTGGGGTTGCAAGGCCACCAGGATAATAAGAAGTCACGCAGCCGTTGGGGTCTCTGAGGATGGAGGCTTCTCCAGGGCCAAGTTGTGAAGGCGTAATCTTCTTGGAGTCCATGTGCATTGCAAGCTATACTCGGAATAAATGTTGTTGGACATAGCCTTTGACAATCTTCAGATCCTGTACTGAACGCGCGGGTACACTTTCATAAAGTTGAGTAGAGAAGCTTCAAGAAGTTGCACTCTCCTGGGCGAGGACGGACTGATACTGTACAATCGCCGGATTGCAGTGCCACTTTGTCGTTTCTTCACATATTCTGAGGGACATCCATGTGAAGTCTCAGGGACTTCCACGTACTTCAGCTTCGTGCTGTTGGGTCTGGAGTGCATAGGCTAAAGATGGCGGTAAGGGTTGTTCTGGGGGAGAGCCTTGTGGCTCTTCGCATGCGTTGTGTGGATTGCAAGTCGAACCCATTGCTCCATTCTCCAAATCGGGACAGCTGGTCTCTGCTCCATGGGGTGGCGCTCATGCAGGTCATATCCCAGGAGTCTCCAGGTCGCCTCGATGCTTACTGCCAACGTAGCAGGCCATTCTGGTATTTGGTTCTCATCAACGGCTGGCAGGTTGTTGAGATGCATCCTTCACCTGCCTGAGGGCTTGGAGTTGGAAAGACGGCTTGGTCTGTGCCCTTGTGGACATACTTCAGGAAATACTTTGATGGATTTTTATGCTACTGCATACTCCACATTGTTGTGAAGTTGAAACTAATGTAGGAGGTAAGGGTTTGGAAGGGGACAACCCACTGGTTGGTGACGATGTTTTCTCTCTGCCCAAGCTACACAGTCCCTGTAGCCTCCTTCAGTACTCTCGAGTCTACTGTAACTTGGGGTAGCTGTCCTCACCTGCTCTGTGACCCTTCTGCCTCCATATTCAATTTTACCTCAACAATTTTATTCGTAATACGATACACAGCGATAGAGGGATGCACTGTACTAAATGAACTTACGATGCATTCTCAATTCCTCGATTGAAGTGCTCCAAAATGACAACTCTGTAGGGGCCGCCATAACCTAGTGGATAAGGCGCTGGACTCATGATCCAAAGGTCGTGGTTTCGAATCCCGGTTTGGTCTTGGAAAATTTTCACGTGGAATGTTTTTCAGCTCAAATAACCATAGTTCACCCCGATATCCACCCTGGCCACGCAAGTGTCGGGCTAATGTGACGGACCAGCCGTCTGCATATCCTTGATTTTGGCACGGACGTTAAACCCAACTCAAACATGACAACTCTGTGAAAAATTGCATTTTCACGATGTATTATGTCTATTGGAGGGCCTCTGGGTTGACAACATTTTCTGGTCTCCCTGTTTGGCGCAAGTATAGTCAGTGTTTCTGCGTTTCCAGTTCGTGATGCTGCAACGTAGAACATTCCATGTGTACAACACGGAACGGTCAGATCTGCCCCAAGGGATGAAAATGTCTGACCATGGCTCTTGTTGACAGACAAAAATCAGAGGGTATTGCAGAGCACATACTACTTACTTACTTAATCCTCTTCGCTCCATCGGGAGCATAGGGCCTTCACTGCAGATTTCCAGCGTGTGCGGTCTTGGGCTGCCCGCTTTGCCTCACCCCAGGACAGCTTGATGGAACTCAGCTTGCTGTTCAGCGTCCTACGCCAAGTTGTCACTGGGCGGCCTCGCTTTCTCTTTCCTTGCGGGTTCCAATCCAGTGCCTGCCGTGCGATGTTGTCCGGGCCTCGGCGTAGGATGTGCCCGATCCACTTCCATTTTTCGGATTCTGAGGGTGTTTTCCGATTGGTCCCCTGTTTTGTCTGGCGCCATAGCCCCTCATTTGCAATTCTGCAGGCCACCGGGATGCGGGGGACCCCCGGGGGGGCCCCCCCGGGGGGTTTGTTGGGGAAGCCCCCAACTTGCGCCCCCAAAGCCCTTTGGGGGATTCTCCGGGCTCCGACCCATACAGAAGCACGGGTTTCTTACTTTGTGTTTAAACGCTCATTTTTGGTTTGAAGACGGACTTTTTGGCCCCCAAAGAGGTTGGGGGGGTGGTGAAAGAAAATCTTCCCTTGGGTTTTTTTTCGGGGGGCCCGATGTCATCAAGTACCTTCCCCTGCCCTTTTTGACAATGCTTCCTAGGTGGGTAAATTTCTCAACATCTTCTATCTTTTTTTCCCCTAGGCGAATTGCATTCACCCTTTGGCTTGTTTTTGGCTCTCTTTGGTCTTTGTCTTCTCCGCTTTTGATCCCAAGGGCCAGTTTTTAACGGGCTGTCTGCGGGGCTCTCGGTTTTTCTGCATGGGTGGAGGGGGGGGGTCAGCAAGCTAAATGTCGTCCGCAAAAATCCGGGCCCTAAATTTTCCCTGCATGAGTGCCCACTGGATCCCGCATGGGGGGGGTTCATCGCTGCCCTCCCCCCATCATCAAAGAGAGAATTCAGCGGGGGAAAACCCCAAAACATCCATGACGAACCCCGGTTTTTTGTGGAAGGGTTTCCGACACATGGGTGTTGTGGATGACGGGGACACGTTTTGTCCCTTGTAAGGCTCTGTAGGGATTTTACCATCTTGAGTGGAATTCCATGTTTTCCGGATTTTCCTTTGTTACTTCTCTGCCCACTGGGGGTCGAATGTTTTTTTTTTGAGGGGGGGGGGGGGGGGAAAAATTGATGAAATTTGGTGACGGGCCACTCAAGAGACGCTCGTAAAGATTCGGAGCGGGCAAAGGTCGACAAAATGATCCCCCCTGCTCAAAATCCTGTTTTTTAAACTCTCAGCTTTTCCCGCCCTACAGCTGCCCGGATCCTTTGGGATGTTTCCCGTAAAGATTTTAAATAGGTAGTGTTTCTTATCCCTTCCAGTTTTTTACACTCCTGAGTTCTCCTTCTTGGGTATCTTGATGTTGTAGCCCTTTTTCCCACTCTTCGGCACTTCTTCCTTTTTTCCCGGGCCTCTTGAAAAATAAGTCCATAGGATGTCTGCCGCGACCTTTGGTTCTGCCCTGGAAAATTCCGGTGTGATGTTGTCAGGTTTTTTTGGGGGTTTCCTGTTCTTTGTCCCTGATTGCTTGGGAAAATTTCTTCTTTTCTGATCGGGCCCCAGGTTCACATCCGGTTTTCTCCTTTCCCCGATGAAATGGTGGTGCTTTACTGGCGTACCGCTGAGTAGCTCGCCCAAAATGTTCCCTCCATCTGTCCAGCTCTCTGTTGGTTTGCTCAAGATGTTTTTATTCTTCCCCTTTTACTGGGCGGTTTGGGGTTGGTTTTCCTACCGCCCAGCTGCTTGTGATGGTGTGGGGGTCTTAAAATCATTTTTCTTTCCCCTGTTCCTGTGCTTGAGTTTGGGCCCGTCCCTTTTACATGGTCCGCTTGTCCCCTTTTTGGGACTCTTCTTTCACTTCCCTTTTCTCCCTTTGCTGTACTCCTGTTTAAGACGTTGTTTCTGGGGCTCTTGTTCTGGCTTGGAATCTCCCCCTTTTTTGGGCTCTCGTCTCTCTTTTAAACTTCTTGATGGTTTCTTCCCAGTCCATGGGTTTTTGCTGTCGTTTCCCGTATCCCCAGCACTTTTGACTGGCTTCGTTTGATGGGACTCCTCACTCGCTCCCCTTTCTTTTTCCAGCGAGCCAATTTTCCAGGTCGGAGGGCCCGGAAAACTGTTGGGTTTTGGGTATGACCCAAAATCCCTTTCTTTTCTTCTGGAAATTAAACCCTTTTTGGGGGTCAAAGCGTGGGTGCCTTTTGTTTTTAACCCGTATCTTTGTTCCTGGGGAATCTTGATCTTCACTTTTTTGCCCCCCCAGAAGTATGTGAAACTGATCCCACTTCCCGGGACCCCTGCTTTCCTTCACGGCTTGTAAAGGGGCCCCTCCATCTCCTTTTAATCCCTGAAGTGGTTTTTAAATTTGGGTTTTTATTTTTCAGGGTTTGGGGATCTCCATGTCCCCTTTGTTTTCTTGCGGTGGGGGGGAAAATGTTTTCCCCCGATTTATGAAAGGTTCGTTTTTTTTTCCCCAAAAAGTTTGTAAAAAGGTTTTCCGTTTTTTCGTTTGTTTTTACCCGCCCTTTTGTTTTCCCATCCATGTTTCCCCCTGCCCTATTTTCACCGCCAACTTTGGGATTTCATAATCTCCCCTCACTATGATGAAAAAAAATTTCTTCCCGGGGAACCTTTTCCAGTACAGCTTGTAGTTGTTGGTAAAATTCTTCTTTGGTGTCTTCTTCGCCAAAGTTGGGTTTGGGGGGTAGACTTACTTAAAAGTGACCTTCTGAAACTTTGAGAAAAAAATCTAGCTGTTAGTATTCGCCCGGGGGACCGGTTCCCAATTCCCCTCAGGCTCTTGTTTTCTTTCTTGGTCAACATGAAATCCAACTCCATTTTTGTGCAACACCCCCCATCCGGCGGGCCGAAACAGCAGTTGGGGGCCCCAAGCTAAGGGGTTTCCCTTATGACGCCATCTTTACCCACCCCAGTCCAGTATCTCCAAACCTTTATTGTCCATCTCTCTAGCCACCGAACTGCTCCTTTTTAGTTTCGTACATTGTTCGTAATATTCCATACCCAATCCGTGAGGGGGGCCCTTTGGGGAGAGAAGTTTTTTCAGCGGGGCACCTTTTCTTGACAAAGGTTTTTGGGTGGGGCCGCTTTATAAACCTCCTCCGGGGCGTTTCCGTGATCCTTTTAAAATTTTTTGCAAAATGTTGGGGGGCTGTAGCAAGCATGGGGTTTTTAAAGTGGTGGGGTTTTAGCCCCACCACAACCTTCCTTTTTCAAACGCGGGCTTTGGGAAACCGGGGATCGGGGGAGTTTAGAGGGATCATAAAATTCGGTGTATTTTTTGAAATTTTCCCCTGCAGGGCTACCCTCTCTAAATTTAGGGAAAATTTAAAGGTTTTTAACGGTCAATTTTTAAATTTTGGTTCTAATTTGATTGTTGAGCTGCCCTTCACCTGCCCGAGTGGCTTGGAGTTGGGAAAAAAACTTGGTTTTGTGCCCTTGTGGGCATACCCTTTAGGGAAAATACTTGGTTTGGATTTTTATGCTACTGCTTTTTTCCAAAATTTATGTGGCTGTTGAACTTAAAAAAGGAGGTAAAAATTGTTGGGGGGCAAAAAACTGGTTGGGGACGATGATTTCTCCCGTTCAAACGTCCCCAGTCCCCGTTTTGCCTCCATCCCGACTCCTCGCGCTCCTGTACTTGGGGTAGCGTCCTTTAACCTGCTCTTAAAGAAACCCCCCTTGCCTCTAAACAAATTTTTCCTCACAAAATTTTTTTTGTAATACGATACACATCGATAGAGGGTGCCTGTACTTAATGAACTTAAACCCATGCATTCTCAAAATTTCCCTTTATTGAATGCTCCAAAAAAACCCAAATCTGTAGGGGCCCCCCAAACCTAGTGGATAAAGCGCTGGACTCATGATCCAAAGATCGTGGTTTCGAATCCCGGTTTGGTCTTGGAAATTTTAACGTGGAATGTTTTTCAGCTCAAATAACCATAGTTCACCCCGATATCCACCCTGGCCCCGCAGGTGTCAGGCTAATGTGATGGACCAGCCGTCTGCACATCCTTGATTTGGGCACGGACGTTAAACCCAACTCAAACTGACAACTCTGTGAAAAGATTGCATTTTTACGATGTATTATGTCTATTGGAGGGCCTCTGGTTTGACAACATTTCTGGTCTCCCTGTTTGCGCAAGCATAGTCAGTGTTTCTGCGCTTCCAGTTCGTGATACTGCAACGTAAACATTCCATGTGTAAAACACGGAACGGTCAGGTCTGCCCCACGGGATGAAAATGTCTGACCATGGCTCTTGTTGACAGACAAAAATCAAGGGTATTGAAAAGCATCATAACTTCGTGTATTTCTAAAATCCTCTGCAGACTACCATCTATAAATTTAGAAATTAAACGGTTTTTAACGGTCAGTTTTAAGTTTCTGTTCATATTAGTTGTCTATCATTAATCAGCGTGTAAACCTTCACCTGTATACCAAATTTCATCAAGAAAGGTCTAAATTTTGAAAATAACGGATCTTAACGGTTTTTAACGGTCAATTTTAAGTTCCGTTCGTGTAAGTTGTATATCATTGTTCAGCGTGTAAAACTGCATCTGTATACCGAATTTCAACAGGAACGGTCTAAATATATATAATAACGGTTTTTTAACGGTCCAATTTTTAAACGGAACGGTCTAAATATATATAATAACGGTTTTTTAACGGTCAATTTTTAAGTTTCCTTCGTGTAAGTTGTATATCACTGTTCAGCGTGTAAAACTGCATCTGTATACCGAATTTCATCAAGAACGGTCTAAATTTATATAATAACGTTTTTAACGGTCAATTTTAAGTTTCGATTCGTGTAAGTTGTATATCATTGTTCAGCATTTAAAACTACACCTGTATACCAAACTTCATCAAGAAAGGTCTAAATTTAGAAAATAATGCTTTTTAACAGAAGAAGAAAAAGAAACACCCGAAGGTGCTGGGTGAGGACCCAGAGAAGCACTGTCTTCGCCTGCCTTTAGAGCAGTCCTGTACCACCCTTGGAGGCCTGCGCTGTGTTGACGATGGGTACAGGCACGCACAGGACACTCCATTAAGTATCAAGGGACATAACTGCTCCTGAACAGAGTAAATTAGACTACAGGATGCAGCTCATAACAGCCTTAAAGTAGCATCCCCATGGTGTACCAGCCGTATTTCTGACTGCAGAGCCCACTGGCGAAAAACACCACCCTCCAGCTCCGGAGCACACCCCACAGACCCAACCACCCCTCCCCCACGGACAGAGAAGACATGCCACTCCAGCACAGCCAAGCTTTCCCCATACGGTCTATGTGCCCCAAGGGAAAAATCCAAAGTTGTAGCTTTCCCATGTCAACGACTTTCCCCTTGGTCAGGGGTCTTTCCTCACCGTCACGGACCTTCTCCAGGGTCGCCATTAAGCAAAGAAAGAAAAGAAACACCCGAAGTGCTGGGAGGCCCCCGAGAGCACTTTCTTCGCCTGTTTTTAGAGCAGTCCTAAAACCACCTTGGGGGCCGCGCTGTTTTTACAGGTACAGGCACACAGGAACTCCATTAAATATCAAGGGACATAATGCCCTAAACAGGGGTAAATTAGACTAGGGGAAGCAGCCAAACAGCCTTAAGTACATCCCCGGGGTTAACCCCGTATTTCAATGCAGAGCCCACGGCGAAAAACACCACCCTCCAGCGCCGAGCACCCCCCACAGACCCAACCACCCCTCCCACGGACAAAATAAGACAGGCCACTCCGACACCCAAGCTTTCGCATACTCTTATGGCCCCCCAAGAGAAATCCAAAGTTTAGTCTTTCCCACGCAACAGACTTTCCTGTGGTCAGGGGTCTTTCCTAAACCCCCCACTGGACCTTTCTCCATCCCTATTTAAGGGCAAAGAAGAAAAAGAAACACCCAAGGGCTGGGGGGGACCCAAGAAGCACGTCTTCGCCTCCCTTTTAGAGAGCCCCCTGTCCACCCTTGGGGGCCTGCGCGTGTTGACGAGGTACAGGCACGCACAGGACACCCCTTTAAGATAAAAGGGACAAACGCCCTGAACCCTGTCTGAGCGATCAAAGCGATCAAACTAAGTGAATTTTCTTGTTTATTCGTTTATTTATCACCAGACGAAACCAAAGAGGTCGAAACGTTTTGTGTTTTTCTCGTGATCTTTTTCCACTTTCTCTGGGGGGGGGGTTCCTAACTTTTTATTTAAGATTTTTTAAAATTTAATTTAAAAAACAAAAAAATTTCCCCAAGGATAATTCCCGAGCACCATTCCAAAACTTACAGAGCACTTGGTGTTGCAATGACTGCAAAAATATTAAATATAAACAAAGTTTGCTCTTATGTTTTTAGTTTGAAAAATAGGGGAGAAAGCTTTCCAAGCATGTAGATTTCGCCAACTAACAGTATTCTTGATTGGGTGAAGGGGAAAATAAATCTTCCAAAAGGGACCCTTCAGCAACTTATAGTTCCAAGGGGGAACAATCTCCAATAAAAGCACAGCAAAAATTTTAAATTTATAAACAAAGCTTGCTCTTAGCCTTAATTAAAGAAATAGGGGGAAAAAGCATTCCTACTGCAGTGGTAGAAAATTCGCCTAACACAGGTTTTGGGGGGTAAAAAGGGAAAAAAAAAGTTTCTCAAAATGAGCCTTCAGCAAGCTTATAGTCCCCAAAGGGGGGAACAATCCCATTGAGGGGAAACTCACTAACACATAATTTTTGGTCAATCCCGATATTTTCAAAAAACCTGATTGTTTCCCTCAGTGCGCGGAAAGGTAAATTATTCCTCTGCCTTTTCGTTTAAAGAAGAATGCTATCCCAGAAAAAGGCTTGGTGGCAATAACCGAGTATTTTTGTTGAGTTTTTAAAAAAAAAAACCAAAGGTGCCACCTAAAAGCAAAAGAAAATAATGAAAGAGCAAAACAAGTACCTTTTCTGTACAAGTAAAAATATAAAAAAAGCCTCTTAAAACACAAGTCTGAGGGCCATTCTTCGAAAGAATCCCAAGGGCTAAATTCAATCAACTAATAAATTCCAAAAAATAAGTACCGACACCATTTCCCGCAACTTACAAACATTGGTGTTGCAATGACTCAAGAAATATTTAAAAATAAACAAAGCTTTCCTTATTCTTAATGAAGAAATAGGGGGGGGGGGGGGGGGGGGGGGGGGGGGGGGGGGGGGGGGGGGGGGGGGGGATAAGCATTCCCATCGCAGGGGAGATAATTCTGCCTTACAACAGTAGTCTGGGGGGGGAATGGGGAAAAAAAAAATAAATGCTTTTCAAAATGAGCCTTCAGCAACTTATAGTCCCAAGGGGGAAACAATCCCCTTTTTTTCCCAATTCACCCACCCAAGCACACTGTTTAGATAGGCAAATTATCTACCACTGCGATAGGAAGCTTTCTCTCCCATTTTTTCAATCTAAGACATTTAAAACAAGCTTTGTTTAAACATTTATATTTCTTTTGTCATTGCAACACCCAAAATGCCTGCAAGTTTGCGGAATGGTCTCGGGACTTATCCTTGGGAATTTTTTAGTTGATTACCCACAACACACACACACACAACACACACACACACCACACACACACACACACACACACAAAAATATATATATATATATAAATAAGAGAGAGAGAGAGAGAGAAAAGAGAGGAAGAGAGAGAAAGAGAGAAGGGGAAAACACACACAGACACAACACACACACACACACACACACACACACACACCCACCCACAAAAAAACACATTCGCGCGCGCGTGTGCGCGTTTCTTTTTCTGTCCCCATCGAGGGTGCAAAATAACCGGATCACCAACATGGCAAGGAAACTACACAGCACTACACTGTGATACAACACTGCATGCCTCTACACAACACACACACACACACACACACACAACACACACACAACACACACACACACACACCACACAACACACACACACACACACACCTCCGGTGCACACTACACCAGCACTTTTTTGTGCCCATCATCTGCACGGCTCTTCACACACACACACACACACACACACACAACACACCACACACACACACACACACACACCACACACACACACAAACCCCCACACACACACACCCGCGTGCTCATCTGCGCGTGCACACCACGTCCCTCCCTGTCCCCCAGTCTCTCCACGTGCGATTACCCAGGGGAAGTCTTTTGCATCGTGTTGCAGTCACCCCACTGCATAGTCATCGCACTGCACAGTCCCCCCCACGTCATAGTCATCGCACCCACATCCCCTACGTCATGTCCTTCAAATGCACAGCACCCACTGTCAAGTCATCTCACTGCACTGTCACCCCCCCTGTCTAGTCTCTGCACTGACTCACCCCTTCAAGCTCTGCAACCCTAAACCCCCACACTGCAAGCATCTCACTGCACAGTCCCCCTACTGCATAGTCACTGACGGTAAAAAACACCCTACATCAAGTCATCTCACCGCACAGTCACCCCACTTCATAGTCATCTGCACGTATAATCACCTACTATCATAGTCATCTCCACTGCACAGTCACCCTAGTCATAGTCATCTGCACGTATAATCACCCTACTTCGTAGTCATCTGCACCGCACAGTCACCCATTCATAGTCATCTGCACGGTAAATCACCTACTATCATAGTCATCTGCACTGCACAGTCACCCTACTGTCATAGTCATCTGCACGGTATAATCACCCTACTATCATAGTCATCTGCACCGCACAGTCACCCCACTGTCATAGTCATCTGCACGGTATAATCACCCTACTATCATAGTCATCTGCACTGCACAGTCACCCTACTGTCATAGTCATCTGCACGGTATAATCACCCTACTATCATAGTCATCTGCACCGCACAGTCACCCCACTGTCATAGTCATCTGCACGTATAATCACCCTACTATCATAGTCATCTGCACTGCACAGTCACCCTACTGTCATAGTCATCTGCACGTATAATCACCCTACTATCATAGTCATCTGCACCGCACAGTCACCCCACTGTCATAGTCATCTGCACCGCACAGTCACCCTACTGTCATAGTCATCTGCACCACACAGTCACTCACCCCACTGTCATAGCCATCTGCACCGCACAGTCACCCTACTGTCATAGTCATCTGCACGGTATAGTCATCCTACTGTCATAGTCATCCGCACTGCACAGTCACCTCACTGTCATAGTCATCTGCACGGTATAATCACCCTACTGTCATAGTCATCTGCGCTGTGCTATAGTCACTCCACTGTGCGTCATCTGCACGGTATAGTCACCCTACTGTCATAGTCATCTGCACTATGCTACAGTCACCCTACTGTCATAGTCATCTGCGCTATGCTATAGTCACTCCACTGTGCGTCATCTGCACGGTATAGTCACCCTACTGTCATAGTCATCTGCACTATTGCTACAGTCACCCTACTGTCATAGTCATCTGCACCGCACAGTCACCCTACTGTCATAGTCATCTGCGCTATGCTATAGTCACTCCACTGTGCGTTATCTGCACGGTATAGTCACTCTACTGTCATAGTCATCTGCATTATGCTACAGTCACCCTACTGTCATAGTCATCTGCACTATGAAATAGTCACTTCACTGTGCGTCATCTTTACGGTATAGTCACTCTACTGTCATAGTCATCTGCCCTATGAAATAGTCACTCCATTATGGGTCATCTGCACGGTATAGTCACTCTACTGTCATAGTCATCTGCACTATGCTATAGTCACTCCATTATGCGTCATTTGCACAGTATAGTCACTCTACTGTCATAGTCATCTACACTATGCTATAGTCACTCCATTATGCGTCATTTGCACGGTATAGTCACTCTACTGTCATAGTCATCTGCACTATGCTATAGTCACTCCATTATGCGTCATCTGCACGGTATAGTCACTCTACTGTCATAGTCATCTGCACTATGCTATAGTCACTCCATTATGCGTCATTTGCACGGTATAGTCACTCTACTGTCATAGTCATCTGCACTATGCTATAGTCACTCCATTATGCGTCATCTGCACGGTATAGTCACTCTACTGTCATAGTCATCTGCACTATGCTATAGTCACTCCACTGTGCGTCATCTGCACTGTACAGTCACTCCACTGTACCACAGTCACTCTGCTATGCTATAATCATCTCCATTGAAACATCTCAGCTGTACTACATTCATCACCACTATAAACATCTCCACTGAAACATTTTGAGTATGCTGCAATCGTCTCTGCTATGTTGTAATCATCTCCACTGTGCTACAATCATCTCCACTGTTCTTCAATCATCTCCACTGTACTGCATACAGCCATCTCCACTATGCTGC
This sequence comes from Conus ventricosus, assembly GCA_018398815.1. Lineage (NCBI taxonomy): Eukaryota > Metazoa > Mollusca > Gastropoda > Neogastropoda > Conidae > Conus > Conus ventricosus. The sequence goes on along the minus strand of JAFLJL010013727.1, from coordinate 5,852 downwards.
AAACATCTCCACTGAAACATCTCCACTCTGCTACAATCATCTCCACTCTGCTACAGTCATCTCCACTATTCTGTAATCATATCCACTGAAATTCTCAAATGTATTACAGCCGTCTCCACTGTGCTACAATCATCTCCACTGAAACATCTCCACTGTGTTACATGCAGTCATCTCTGCTATGTTATAATCGTCTCGACTAAAACATCTCAGCTGAATTACAGTCATCTCTGCTATGCTGCAATCACATCCACTGAAACATCTCAACTGAATTACAGTCATCTCCAGTATGCTGGATCCATCTCCACTGAAACATCTCAAATGTATTACCGTCATCTCCACCGTGCTGTAATCATCTCTTTTGAAACATCTCAACTGAACTACAGTCATCTCCAGTATGCTGTAATCATGTCCACTGAAACATCTCAAATTAATGTACTACATACAGTCAGTCAACTCCCTAGGTGTAATCATGTCTCAAATGTACTACATACAGTCAGTCAACTCCACTAGGCTGTAATCATATCTCAAATGTACTACATACAGTCAGTCAACTCCCTAGGTGTAATCATGTCTCAAATGTACTACATACAGTCAGTCAACTCCCTAGTGTAATCATGTCCACTGAAACATCTCAACTGTATTAGTCACGCAGATGATTTCAGCGAAGCAGAGATGTACAAGCATCTCTGCTTTGCTGAAGTCATCTGCTTCCAGACTTGCTCCTGTCTGCAATGATAACATTCACTGTGCACAATGATAGCATTCACTGTGCACAATGATAACATTCACTGTGCACAATGATAACATTCACTGTGCACAATGATAACATTCACTGTGCACAGTGCCATTGCTGTGCGTTAACTGTTGACAGGCGGCAACAGTTCAGTTGGGGTATGAAGAGGCGAGTTGGCGGAGAGTGGTTTAGGCGTGTATGTATGTGTGTATATGCGTGGGGTGGGGTTGGCGTTATGGTTGTGAAAAGGAGGCGTGAATGAATCATGTGTGTCGGGGGATTGAAGACGTAGGGGAAGGCGAAGGAATTGAAACCTCTGTGTGTGTGTGTGTGTGTGTGTGTGTGTGTGTGTGTGTGTGTGTGTGTGTGTGTGTGTGTGTGTGTGTGTGTGTGTGTGTGTGTGTGTGTGTGTGTGTGTGTGTGTGTGCGTGTGAGAGAGAGAGAGAGTGAGAGAGACAGACAGACAGACAGACAGACAAACAGAGTGACGAAGTGCAGAAAGAGGAGAGGGTTAAGGGTGGTGGCGGCGAGGGCTAAAACCCACAGAACACGTCAGTTGGGAGGAGAGAAGGAAGACCAATTGAAGTCTGGGAGCGGCGGAAAAGGTGGGATGTGAGGGAAAGTGTGGGAAGGAAGGAAGGAGGGGTGAAGGTGGGTCAGGGAGGAACGGTGTGTTCGGGGGTGGTTGAGAGAGGGCTCGGCATGTGTGTGTGTGTGAGTGCAGGACCCTGTGCCAAAAGTGCATACCGACTAGTGTGAGCCGATGAAATACGCTTCTGTTACCCGGCAGTTGTCGGCACCACGTGTGTCAACACACACACACACACACACACACACACACACACACACACAACACACACACACACACACACACGCACGCACGCACGCACGCACGCACGCACGCACGCACGCACGCACGCACCACACACACACACACACACACACACACACACACACACACACAACTGCGTCATCACAAACGGCAAGTCAGCACGAATCAGCACTTTGGGTTGCTGTCATTCTTGGAGTCGGTCTCAAGTTGTCACAGCTTGGTGCGTGTGGAGCATGGAGGAAAATGACAGACGAGTCCCCACCACGGTTCCTCTCTCTGGAACCGAAGAGACCCCACACGTCCATATATGCCATTGTTTTCAGCGGTGATTATACAGCGGAAGTTCTGTGACCTCATCACAGCCAAGCCCCTGCGGACATGGACCTGAAAGTAAGCACCCCACACAGGACGCCATCTCCAGTACCAGCAGAGGTCAGACCCGAACTTGAAAAGCATGCAAACTCTCTTCATTATGACACTTGAACTTGAAAAGCATGCAAACTCTCTTCATTATGACACTTGAACTTGAAAAGCATGCAAACTCTCTTCATTATGACACTTGAACTTGAAAAGCATGCAAACTCTCTTCATTATGACACTTGAACTTGAAAAGCATGCAAACTCTCTTCATTATGACACTTGAACTTGAAAAGCATGCAAACTCTCTTCATTATGACAATTGAACTTGAAAAGCATGCAAACTCTCTACATTATGACACTTGAACTTGAAAAGCATGCAAACTCTCTTCATTATGACAATTGAACTTGAAAAGCATGCAAACTCTCTTCGTTATAACCATTGAACTTGAAAAGCATGCAAACTCTCTTCTTTATAACAATTGAACTTGAAAAGCATGCAAACTCTTTTAATTATGACAAACGAACTTGAAAAGCATGAGAACTCCCTTTAGTATTATAACTGAACTTGAAAAGCATGAGAACTCCCTTTAGTATTATAACTGAACTTGAAAAGCATGAGAACTCCCTTTATTATTATAACTGAACTTGAAAAGCATGAGAACTCCCTTTATTATTATAACTGAACTTGAAAAGCATGAGAACTGTCCTGTCCTTACGATAACTGAACTTGAAAAGCAGGTAGACTCTCGTCATTATCACAATTGAGCTGAATCAACAAGACTCGCACCACTGGGCAACCGCAGAAAGAATACTAGGCTAAGAAACTGTATATGTAAGACATTGCGTCTGTCACTCAGTACCACACTGTTTTCGTCATGAAGAGTTTATAACTCGACCACTCCCACTGCGTCTGTCACTCAGTACCACACTGTTTTCGTCATGAAGAGTTTATAACTCGACCACTCCCACTGCGTCTGTCACTCAGTACCACACTGTTTTCGTCATGAAGAGTTTATAACTCGACCACTCCCACTGCGCAACGTCACATGTGCGACCAGCGCTTGAAAAGTTCAGGAGCCGGCGGAGTTGCATTTTTGACACCAACAAACACACGTAGAAGGTGAGCTGTTCCAACAGCTGTTGAAGGTGAGCTGTTTCAACAGCTGTTGAAGGTGAGCTGTTCCAACAGCAATTGAAGGTGAGCTGTTTCAACAGCTGTTGAAGGTGAGCTGTTCCAACAGCAATTGAAGGTGAGCTGTTCCAACAGCTGTTGAAGGTGAGCTGTTTCAACAGCTGTTGAAGGTGAGCTGTTCCAACAGCTGTTGCGTCACCAAAGTTGTTTCACACAGGAGCTGGGGGAAGGGGGGCGGGGGAGAGAGACGAGGAGGGGCTGCAAATCGGTGGGGGTAGGGTGTGGGTAGTTATGAACTGGGCAACGCCGGGATGAAATGCTAGTAGTATAAATGTGTGTGTCTACAGACTGTAATTCTCGTGATCTGTCAAGCTGCGACCTGTCCTTACGATGCCTGTACTGGCATGCTCGTGTGTGTGTGTGTGTGTGTGTGTGTGTGTGTGTGTGTGTGTGTGTGTGTGTGTGTGTGTGTGTGTGTGTGTGAGAGAGAGAGAGAGAGAGAGAGAGAGAGAGAGAGAAACTCAGACAAACAGCCACGGAAGAAAGGCATATACTTGTATATATACTTAAAGAGAAGATAATCTTACATGATGATGATGATGATGACGATGATGATGATGATGATCTTTATTTCCAAGGGTAACAGATAAGCAAACACAAGCTTTTTCCTCGTCCGGGTCCTTGCCTCACTAACGGACTAGCTAAGCAGAGAGAGAGAGAGAGAGAGAGAGAGAGAGAGAGAGAGAGAGAGAGAGAGACGTATGGAGGGACGGAGAGATTCGCATAAGGAAAGAGAGACAGGCATATACTTAAAGACATTGAGAGAGAGAGAGAGAGAGAGAGAGAGAGAGAGAGAGAACATACAAAGCAACACAAAGCCGGACAAACAAGCATGAACCGACATGAATGTGAGAGCATACCAACAAAGAGGTTTGTGGACAAAGAAACAAAGAGAAACTGGGTTCCATACACGGGCCTGTGTCCCCAATCCTGCCCCACCACTGCCGTGTCAACGGTCCCTAATGTCTCTCCGATGGGGCGGAAACTGGCCAACTTGTCTCTGCTCACAGCCGAGTGGGACAGCAAATCGGACACCGACACGTAGGTCTATGAACTCCAACAACAAGCTGTTTTGAAGCCAGCTCCGCTCTGCAGTGCACCCGTCCCCCCCCCCCCCCCCCCCCCCCCCCCCCCCCCGCCCTCTTTCTCTCTTCACCTCTCTCCTCCTCCCTATCCTCCCCTTCCCACCCCTCTCCTTCCTCCCCATTCGTCCGTGTCCTGTTCAACAAGCGATCACAGAGTGATGATCAAATCCCCCAAACTAGCATAGACCGCCCCCACCCCACCCCCACCCCCCCGTCCTGTCGTCATTGAATGACACTCGGGGCGCTGACGTCACAATTTTTGCATGACAAGTGTTCTCTTCTAGCGAGACCTGCATGCATGCACGTCGTAACGATTTGTTGCAGAAGTTTACCGCACCTGATCCCCTAATGTGTATGTTAAGTTCCACTTGTGGTTCACCATGTGTCACAATGGCAGTCATGTAGTCCAACATGTGTCACAATGGCAGACTTGTTGTTCACCATGTGTCATAATGACAGACATGGGGTTCACCATGTGTCACAATGACAGACATGGGTTCACCATGTGTCACAATGGCAGACATGGGGTTCACCATGTGTCACAATGGCAGACATGGGGTTCACCATGTGTCACAATGGCAGACATAGGGTTCACCATGTGTCACAATGGCAGTGTAGCTTCAAGCCAGGCAGAAGTTCAGAGGGATAGTGTTGTTCTTGTTGTCTGGTTGGTTGTTTCCTGAGAAGACATGATACAAAATTCGTAAACTTTGGGTCAGGGTGACAGTCAGCTGGGCTGTACGGGCTGGGTCAGGGTGACAGTCAGCTAGGGTGTACGGGCTGGGTCAGGGTGACAGTCAGCTAGGCTGTACGGGCTGGGTCAGGGTGACAGTCAGCTAGGCTGTTGGGTCAGGGTGACAGTCAGCTGGGCTGTACGGGCTGGGTCAGGGTGACAGTCAGCTGGGCTGTACGGGCTGGGTCAGGGTGACAGTCAGCTGGGCTGTACGGGCTGGGTCAGGGTGACAGTCAGCTAGGGTGTACGGGCTGGGTCAGGTGACAGTCAGCTGGGCTGTACGGGCTGGGTCAGGGTGACAGTCAGCTGGCTGTACGGGCTGGGTCAGGGTGACAGTCAGCTAGGCTGTACGGGCTGGGTCAGGGTGACAGTCAGCTGGGCTGTACGGGCTGGGTCAGGGTGACAGTCAGCTGGGCTGTACGGCTGGGTCAGGGTGACAGTCAGCTGGGCTGTACGGGCTGGGTCAGGGTGACAGTCAGCTGGGCTGTACGGGCTGGGTCAGGGTGACAGTCAGCTGGGCTGTACGGGCTGGGTCAGGGTGACAGTCAGCTGGGCTGTACGGGCTGGGTCAGGGTGACAGTCAGCTGGGCTGTACGGGCTGGGTCAGGGTGACAGTCAGCTGGGCTGTACGGGCTGGGTCAGGGTGACAGTCAGCTGGGCTGTACGGGCTGGGTCAGGGTGACAGTCAGCTGGGCTGTACGGGCAATTTTGTTGTTATTGTTTGTTCGTTTGTGTGTGTTGTTTGTCTCCGTCATGACGACATGATGGGTGATTAGAACATCGTTGAGTTGTTTTCTTCTTTGGTGGGTACCGAAGGACAGGGGGGGGGGGGGGGGGGGGGCATCTGTTTATGCTAAGCCCAGATCATGTTTTTGTCTGCCCTTGTTCGATAGCAAACCGCTGTCGCCTATTGCGAT
>JAFLJL010013726.1:0-33027 GCA_018398815.1 Conus ventricosus | reverse complement strand
CTTACTCATTTAGCTCTCCTAAAATAGCCTTCACACTGCCCACTCCCTGCAGCCTGTACCCACTCGGCGTGGAACCGAATCAAATATCTTCCCCACTCTCTTCTACTTTCTTGTTAGCCTTATAACCCATTTCTAGTCTTCCGACTGCTCTTTTCTGAGCTGTAATCGGCGTGGTGACTGATGATGCATGTATTTTCCTCTGTTTCGTTAGTGTTTGGTTTAGCCTTATGCATCGGGTGTGTGTGTGTGTGTGTGTGTGTGTGTGTGTGTGTGGTGTGTGTGTGTGTGTGTGCTGTGTGTCTGTGTGTGTGTGTGTGTGGTCTCGTGTGCGCGTGCGTGCGTGCGTGCGTGTGTGTGTGTGTGTGTGTGTGTGTGTGTGTGTGTGTGTGTGGGTGGTGGGTGCGTACAGCAATATTTGAACATAATGTTTCTTCTTTTTAAATTAGTTGTGTTTAGAGCCATATGGCCTACAGCATGTGTGTGTGTGTGTGTGTGTTGTGTGTGTGTGTGTTGTGTGCGTTGTGCGCGCGCGCGTGTGAATACTTATTGGCTAATATTTATTTTGTACATGATTCTTCTTTCTCTTCCTTTGTTTGGAGCCATAACACATGTGCATTTGTGTGTGGGTGTATCTGCGTGAGTGTAGGTGTGTGTGTGGTGCAGATTTTTTTTTTTTTTCGTGCGTTAGAGTTGATTTCATCAAGATGGAATACCATAATTATTACTAAATTAATCATCAGTAAAACGACAAGAGATTAATTCAGCTAACGCATAACAATGCACGTGTATAATGCTTAAAATGTAAAGACGCTTGAAAAGTGGTGAGACTTGTTCACTTTGGTGTGTCCCACAATCCCTTCTCGCATGGCGAGCATGCCAAACAAGCGCACACGACCACCACCACCCCCACCCCACCCCCACACGCACTCACACATATACGCGCGCGCACACACACATTCTCCATTCACAAGAGAAGAGAGAGAGAGAGAGAGAGAGAGAGAGAGAGAGAGAGAGAGAGAGAGAGAGAGAGAGAGAGAGAGAGAATACGGAATAAAGAATACGGAAAAGTTTAATCATGTATAGGCCATCGCCCCTCATGATGAGAGAGAGAGAGAGAGAGAGAGAGAGAGAGAGAGAGAGAGAGAGAGAGAGAGAGGAGAGAGAGAGAGAGAGAGAAGAAGACAAGGAGAGAGAGAAGAGAGAGAGAGAGAGAGAGAGAGAGAGAGAGAGAGAGAGAGAATACGGAATAAAGAATACGGAAAGTTTAATCATGTATAGGCCATCGCCCCTCATGATGAGAGAGAGAGAGAGAGAGGAGAGAGAGAGAGAGAGAGAGAGAGAGAGAGAGAGAGAGAGAGAGAGAGAAGAGACAGACAGAGAGAAGAGAGAGAGAGAGAGAGAGAGAGGAGAGAAGAGAGAGAGAGAGAGGAGAGAGAAGGAGAGAGAGAAGAGAGAGGGACTGAGGTAGGGAGTGAGGGAGAAAGAGGGGGAGGGCAGGAGGATTGGCATCATGTGAATGCTTTCAAAAATGCGGGGTTACCACATCAGCATCTGCATTCTTTCCCTCACCCCCCCCCCCCCCCCCGCCCCACCCTTCATTCAAACTCCCCCGCCTGCCACCCTAATACACACTTGACAACCTGTGGGATCAACCCATCCAGAACAGGCTGATCTCACCACAGTCACAAACACATTGTCACTCCCAGTCGGGGGCCGGAATAGCTCAGTTGGTAGAGCGCCGGACTCGTGATCCTGGGGTTGCGGGTTCGAATTTCGGTACAGGGAGATTTTTTTTCCCTCGGAGTTAAACATGGTTCGGACTCCATTCCCCATACAGTCCTTCGAATGAGACTATGAACCGAGGTTCCGTGTGTGCCCAACATCTTGCACACAGTAAAATCCCATCACCTACTTTCGGAAGAGAAGGCCAGTTTGGTGTATGGATGCACGTTACACATAGCATGCACCTTCCCCGAAGATGGAGTAGGGCTGCCTTAATGGCGGGATAGAAAAAAAAAACCGGTCATACACACAAAACTCCACTGCCTGTATATACAGGCAGTGTCCTCAGGAGTATCAGCCTGCGTACGCAAAAAAAGAAAGAAAAGGAAAAAAAGTCATTCCCAGTGGGAGCACACCCAAGCACATATCACATGTACAATCACTAACATAGTTCCGCTTTCACATTCCACCTTCCTCATTTGCCACTGGTTAATTAAAACATACATTAAAAGTATCATCAGATATGTTCCCATTATTATGCTACTATTTTCTTCATCTTCAAACTCCGCCTCCCCCTTTAAGTTCAAATCTTTGCCAAGTCATTACTGTGATGACGGAGGGGTTGTTGGCCTGTGCTTGTTCCCCCGCCCCCCCCTCCCCCCCCTACTATTAGATTGTTCGTCTTTGTATTTGTCTGACTTTATTCAAGTTTAAAAGGCTGTGCCAGTCTTGAATAAAAGTTACTCTGAGTTAGGTTTTCTTATGGGAGCAAGAGTTACCCTATTGTTCATTATTGTTTATTGTTTACTGTTCCCTGCTTCATTTCATGTTCAGTTTTATCATCAGATAACTTCAATAAATCAAACATGACGTAAAATCAAAGTTGGTCCTTAAAAATGTATTTTAAAACTCTTTGGACACGACTGAAAGTGACAGTCACACGGGTGAGAAACGTGCCCCCCCCCCCCCCCCCCTTCCCCATTATTCACTTCAATGGTCAATTTCAGCAGAGAGGACCGAGTCCTAGTTATCAAAGTGTTCCCTATCAAAGATGTGGACGGCAGTGAGCCCTCTGTTGTTGTTGTTGTTGTTGTTTGTTTGTTTGTTGTTGTTGTTTTCAATGCACTGGAAATTAGACAGGGAGTGATCTGGGTAAACTGAAATGTTGGGTTATTACTAGAGATCCAGGGTTAAGTTTTGACATTGATCAAAGGAGGTACAAATCTTTGTAAGAATTTTTGGATTAAACACAGTCTTTTTACCTTTTCACACAGGAAAGTTTTGCCGAAGCGAAGCTTTCGGCCTCCATCCAGAGGCCTTCGTCAGCGCTGAGTGAGTTGTGTTCGGTGCCCGCGATCTCGAGATGAACTCGAGTCACGCGACCGAACAAGGGAAGTGTGGGCTGCTGGTAGGTTGTGTCACCCCCGGTCTCGGTTGAGGGAAGGAGACGTGGCCGCGATGTAGATGGCCTCCTTTACTCCTCTTTGGAACCATTTAGGTTCCTGGTCCAGGACGCTGACATTGTCCTGGGAGAACTCATGTCCGTTGATGTTCAAGTGCTCTCCGACTGGTGATGATTCTCTCTTGTGTTCTTTGATGGGGAGTTTCAATTTTCCTTCTGTTTCTCCGACGTATGTCTGGTCACAATCTCCACACTGGATCTCGTAGATTGCCCCTGATCGTTCTAGTTTGTCCACTTTGTCCTTTGGGGCCACTAGTCTGCTTCTGATGGTGTTGTAGGGCTTAGAGCGGACCACCACGCCATTCTTCCTGATCTTGCTGGGTGGGGAGGGCTTCCGTCACACCCTTGACATAGGAGATGGTGACATGTCCAAGGGTGGGGCTCGTTGTCTTGGTGGAGGGGTGGGGAGCGGTCTTCTCGCTTCCTGGTAAGTCCATTTGGGGTAGCCTGAGATGCTCAGCATTTCCCCCCGGGGGTGGTGGATTTTCCCCCCTTAAAGGGTTAGACTGGGGGGAAAGCAGTTTGGTATTTGCTCGGGACGGGGGGTTCCCGATCACTCCCCGCTTGTGTTCTGGGGCTGGGGGCTGTCGAACTGGGGTATTTGGTCAGTAGGGGTTTGGGTTTTTTCCGCCCCTTGGAATGCTAAGGAGTTCCCCTCCCCTGGTGATCTTGGTGTCCACATGGCGATGCGGCCGTTCTCTTCCACCCCCCCCGGGTTTAAAGGGTTAAAGGCCCCGGGTGCGGGTTTCGTTCAGGTGGTTTGAGAATTCTCTGCCACCCTCTTCCTTCCCGGGACGGCCTATTTTCGTCCACGTATCTGCCCCAGTAGGGGGGGGGAGTGGAAGGGGGGCCATCTTTTTTTAAATTTCTTTAATGTACTGTGATTGGGACTTTTTAGAATAAAGTGGTTTTCTTTTCAACCCCCGGGCCCTACCTTGCCAAAGAGATCTAAGCAATGACACATTCGTTCTTTTTCATCCCCCATTTTGTTTGTGTTTTGGGCCCTGAAGAAGACCAAAAGGGGGGCGAAACGCGGGGGTGTTTGGATTTGGGGACCGTTGGTCCATTTTTTCCCCTTGGGGGGTTCGCTAACATTTTTTTTTTAAGGGTTTTTTTGGGAAATTTTTCCGCCTAACCCTCCATTTTGAAAACAAAATTTTAAAAAAATTTTGTTTTTCCCTTACATATGCGGCTCTGAAGTAAAATGTCGGGGGTCAGAGAACTGGTGACGGGGGCAGCGGGACCCCCTGGCGGCATATACACAGGGGAGCTTTTCTGCAAGGGAAGCATCCTGGCCCCTTTCGGGCACGAGGGACGGGGAACGGGACTGAAGACTTTTGCGGTTTTTTTTGAATGGGGCAAAGGGTTTTGTTTTCTTTCTTCTTTTTCTTTTTTTTTTTAAAAAAAACAAACTTTTAGCCTTATCTTGAGATTTTCTTTTTTAACATTTTGGGAGCTTTTTATTTAATAAAGGGGGTTAATTTTGGGCCATATGTGAGGGTAGTTTGGGGTGGTGAGGGCCCCGCCTGGTGTGTGTGTGTGTGTGTTGTGTGGTTGTGTGTGTGTTTGTGTGTGTGGTGTGTGTGTCTGCCCCCCTGCGCGGCGCATTTTATTAATTTTGGGTTTGTGTTGGGTGTGTGTGTGTGTGTGTGTGTGTGTGTTTTTGTTGTGTGGTGTGGGGGTGAAGAGAGAGAAGAGAGGGGAGAGGGGAAGAGAGAGAGAGAGAGAGGGGAGAGAAAAGAGAGAGAGAAAAAGAGAGAAGAGAGAGAGAGAGAGAGCACTACCAATGATTCAAGGGGCCCATTGAAAACCCCCACCCCCCACACTCACTCAAGATCGTACACACAGCAAAAGTGCAGATCTCCTCTCTCTCTCTCTCTCCTCTCTCTCCCTCTCCCCTCAAAACACACACACACACACCGCGGGGCCGCGCCGGCACATCACACACACCACGCACCACGCACGCACACACACAAAACAAAACACACACCCCCCCCACAAACACACACCACACCACCAAAAAACACACACACTATAGACAGTAAAAAAAACAACCCCAAAATTTCCCTAAAAACTTTTTTTTAGTAAACGGAGAAAACAAAAAATTCTTCTGGGCCCCCTTTCGCCCCCCAAAAACCATTTTTTCGGGCGAAAGGGGCCCAGAAAAAAGGGTTTTTACTGTTCTCTGACAAGAAAGGGAACTTCAAACTATGTTTTCCTAATCTTTTTCGCACAGACAGCCATTTTCAATACCATCATTTTTGCAGAGACAGTCCCCCAAAAACTAAAACTTGGCTGAGACACGGGTTTTTCCCAAAAAAAAACGTCGCGCACAACACACACACCACACCCCCACACACAAAAAAAAAAAAACACGAAATTTCCCCAGGGAAACGTTTTCACACACATACAAACAAACACACCGCAGAGAAAACAACAGACAGACAAAATTTTCAGACAGACAGACAGACAGACAAAAAGACAGAGCAGACACAAAGAGAGAGGCACACACAAACGGACATACATTTTGTAAATTGGGGCGCAAAACCACACACACACACACACACACACACAAAACACATACACAAAAACATGCACACACACACACACACACACAAAAACGTGACGTGGACACACACAACCCACACACAACACAGATACACACCCCGCAGACACACATACGCGTAGGGCCCCCCTTTCACACACACACACACACACACCCCACCCCACACAGGCAAAAACACACACGGGACCTCAAAACACGCGCGGCGCGCGCCTCAAACCTGCCCCCAAACTGAGAGGCAAAAAAATCAATACTGCCGCCCCGCTCCTCCCCTCCCCACTCCCCTCCCGCCGGGTTTTCCAAATTGCAAAAAAATTTACTCAGCTTTTTCCCCTGCCGCCTGGGGGCCCCTGTTAAAGCGCTCCCCTGCCCCATTTCCAACCCCGGGTTTTTCCATCATTTTTTCTACTATTTCCCCGGACTTGCAAAAACGTTTTTTACTTCGCTTGTACGTGCTTGGTGTCTTTCTAAAAAAGGGCTACCCGTTTCCCCGATAGCAGGCTCTTGCCATTGAACCCCACAATTTTTAACCATATTTTCATGTCAAGTATTTGTTAAAAAAGAACGAGGTAAAGCAGGGTTCGTTGCCCCCCCAAAAACCCGAAAAGAAGTATTCCCTTTCCCCAAGAAGGAACAAAAAAAAGAAAAAAGGAACCGACGTTTTGGGAAATGGACGCCTATTTTTAAAGGTTTTTTGGGGCCCGGGAAATAAAAACTTGAAGGCAATATTGCGAAAAAAATTATACCCAAATTTTTCAATATGGGGTTTAACATCGATGAGATTTTCCTTTTTTTAATAAAGGGCGCTGCATTGTTGAAACCCGGCCAAAGCAAAACAATCCATCACGCTTTTGATTTTTGGGGGCTTTGGGTTTGAGACATCCCAAGTCATGTTTAAAAAAAAAAAAACCCCATCAAAATTGGCGTTTATTTTTTTTAAAAGACCCCGGTAAAACATGCCCTGTTTCGTATGCTAAAACTCTTCAACTTTCTGGGGTGTTTTTAAACTATCCAAAATTCCCACAACGGGAAAAATCATATAAAGAACTGGTACCCAAACGACCCCAAAAACCATTTTTAAACTTATGAAACCGGGATGGGATTTTGGGGGGTTCTGGCAAAACTAGATAGGGTTGGGAAAAGACCTTAGTACATCTACCATAGGGGAAGGGGAGTAGTTTTGTGGCCACACTATCTTCATAAAAAAGCTCCAAATATACAATAAGGATGTACAAACTACGGGCATTAGACCCGGGCCATAAAACCCTTGGGCAAACAGCAGAAATTTTGGCGGTAACTCTGCTAAAAGCCAGTTGAAAACCCCGGGTTGAAAAAGGGACAAAACAAACGGGCCCAAAACAACCCTATGTAAAACGCTTCCCCCAATGACTTTAAAGCACCGGCAAAGCTCGGTGGAAAACTGGGAAAAAAGACCCTATTTATCGCTTAAAACGGGCAAAGGCGCGGCACCCCCAAAAGCCACGGCAAACGGGGCCAAACCCCCTATGTGATCATTTGGGGTTGATTGAGGTTGCGCGGGGAACACAGCCTTTTAGTCACAAAGCAAAAAAGGGGCCCCTTTAGGAGTTCTATTTTTTGTTTGTTGTGTGTTTTGGCCTACCCCACGAAACGCCCCCCCGGGTTTCCCCCCCACCCCCACCCCGGCTGTCAATTGGGGGTGTTTTTTTGTTGTTGTTTGTTTTGTCCCCCCCCAACCATGCACCCCCCCCCCCCACCCCCACCTGCCCCACCCCCCACCCACGCAGGGCACACACCAATTTCCTTTCAATTTTTAAAACAATTAAATTCTCAAGTTCTTACTTAATTTACTTCAAAGTTTTCCTTTAAAGGCCCATTCTCAAGTACCCCCAATTTTTAAAAAGTTCTTAAAAAGTTCTTGACCCAAGTTCTTAAGTAAGTTTTTTAAAAAGGGTCTTTTAAGTTCTTAAATTAATTTCACCCTTTAAGTACAACCCCAAGTTCTTATTAATTTTACTTATATTATCAAAAAAAAAAACCCCTATTTTTTTATTTTAAATAGTAGATGCCCTAATATAGTACACAAAAACCGCCTAAAAAAAAACGCGTAAATCTTTAAAGGATGTCTTGCTCAGCGTTCTCTCATAGATTTTAAGGGAAGGGTTTTTTTTACATCCAAAAAAACCGGGCATGTTTACAATTTGGTCATGAAATTTTTTTTTTTAAGACTCCAGGCCCTTTATTTATTTGCCCTTTCATAAATTTTATAATACGCCATGATCTTTTTTTTAAAAAAAAATTTTAAAATATTTTCCTTTATAAAGGGATCAAAATGATGCTTTTTTTATTGGGGGTTTTGGGGGGCGTCCTGATGTCTTTCCCTGTTTTCCCCCCCTTTTCCAAATTTTTTTTTTGGGGTTTGCTTTTTTTTTCGCTCCCTTTTCTTTATATAATTTTAACCAATAACTCCCCCCCAACAGCAGCAAGGGGCCCCAAAAAAAAGGCAACAGTTTTAATTTCAATATTCCATGAAACTTTGGTCCCCTTTTGAAACCACATGGAGTTTTATAGCGGCATTAAATCAACTTTTTCTGGCGCTGGGGGTTTTTATGTTTTTATATGATCTTTAATTCTTTTAACTTAAATTTTTTTTTTTGTCTGTTCCACTCTGCAAATTTTTTTCCCTTTGCTTAAACCCCGCCCAGGATTTTTAAGGGTCCCAAATAATTCACTTTTCCCTGTTTTTTCTGGTTTGGGTTAAACTTTCTCCACCTGTTCAGTGTTTTCTGTTTCGCTGATTTTCTACTCCTCATTTTAAAGGGGAAACAAAACCCATATGTTTAAAGGGGGTTAAAAAATCCCATAAACGCGGCCCGACAATAATTTTTCCAAAAATCGGAATATAGATCACAGCCTAGAGATCTAATGACTTTTTTTTAAAACCCGGTTTCTTGCGTTAAATCATACGTAAGATCTTGTTCAAATCAATGGGAGCAAATCTACTAACTTTTTTAGTGTACAAACAAAAGAACCTTTTGCCCCCACACTTTTTACCTTTCTAGACCCACCCGCGCTTCATACCTTTTTAGATATTTTTTTAAAAATGCCCTTGGGCGACACTTTAAATTTTGTTCAATGCGAATTCATTTTCCGGGGGGAAACTTTTTTGTTTTTTCCCCACCTGCCAAAAAAACCCAACCTTCCTTTTGGGGCATAACAGCTTGCCATCAACTTGGTCATTCATAATTTTCAGGAAGGTTTGGGCCCACCGGGAGCGAGTAGACATCACTGTTTCATGTTTTTTTAATAAAAAATTTTTTTAATTTAAAAAAGGGACACCAAAAAAAACTGTTACCAACCTGTATACCTTTCTGCTGTTTTTGGGAGCCAAATTTGTGGGAATACTCAATGCTTGGAAAAAGCCGTTAAGAATTAAACCACCCAATCTTGGCAAACAAACCCTTTGAGGATTCACCCAAAGCTAATTGCTATCATTGCACTTGGGTTCCCCAGAAAGTTTTTCCCTATCAAGAAAGGAAAAATTTCCAGAAAATATAAATATGAAAAAAAAAAAATACTTTCTAAAAAATGGTTTCCCATTTCCGCAAAAATATAGGGGGCGGGGGTTTTTAATGCGCTTGTTTTTTAAGCGAAGTAATTTCGCATTTAAAAAACGGGGAAGGGCGGCGGAGAAAAAACATAACAAAGCTAGGAGCAACTAGCAGCGCCAAGACCCCTAGGAAAGGCAGAGACTTGAGCATTTTAATTTTTTTAAGACACATTTGAAAAGCCCGGGGGCATGCACTTACAAAATTTAAAGATTTTGAAAAGCAATAAAACAATATTATCTAGTAACAGGAAAACCCGGTCCAACATTGCCCCCACCAAAATTCAGTGATTTTTAAACAACCATAAAAAAACCCAAAAGAGGGCAAAAAATCGCGTTTATTGTCTTTGGTATGACTTTTTTGTGTATTTTGTTGCGCATAATATCACTGAAAAAAAAAATAACAAAATCATTATTCACCAAAAGGTTTTGGAAGGGAATCACGGCAATTAAAAAGCTAAGCCAAGCAGCGGGGGCAGTGAAAAAAACAGCAAAAGAATGGTTATTAAAAAAGCGATTTGGAAAATTTTAAATTTACCTGCCCCAAAACCGAATACAGAAAACCAAAACTTTTTTTAAACCCAACTCCAAACGACACCCATCAAATGGATTTTCTATTTTTTTACCCTCTGATGGGTTTTAGACGAAAAAAAATTTAAGAACGCACTTACAGTAAATTGACAGGGCTTCAAGATAAAAAGATGCGGAACCTTAACAAAAAAGAGTGCATTCTGCTGTTGCTGCGCTAAAACAACTGGAAAAACCAACGGGGCCCCCGCAAAATTATCCCGAAATGTTTCAAGCCCGATGATGGAAAAAAAATTAAAAAGGCCAAGTGAATCAATTATTTTTAAAACAAAAGAGTTACTTTAAAAAAGGAGGCCCTTTCCCCGGGATTTTAAAAGATCAAAAGGCTTTATTTTGGAAAACTTTAACAAACATTTTTAGCTAAAAAGACTTTTCCCCACCATTATCACAGAGAGCTGTTTACAACTCTCCCCAAACCCCAGAAGGGTTTTGGGGAAAAACTGCCCTCAGTTTTGCCGCAATGAATAATGAAAAATTTTAAAGGGAAAAAAAAACCCGTACAAGCAATCAAAAGAAAAACAAAAATTTTGGTTTAAAGGGAAGTTTTCATCCGCAAACTATTACCTTTTTGGGTTGAAAGTAAGGAAACCTTTTTTTTAAGGGGGGGAAAAGCAAAGGGACACTCGCTCGGGGCAACAAAATCCATTTTGGGAGTTTTGACCCAAATGAAATAAAAAAAATTTGTAAAGATGAATCCCCCCGTTTTTATTTTAGGGAGAAACTGACAAAAACAAAACAACCAGCTCCTAAAAGATCTTTTGTAAAAAGAAGAACTGCAAAATAATCCCCCCAAAACACTTTTTCCGCAAAAAATTTAATTTACTTTTTCTCCATGCCCAATTGCATAAAAAAACTCTGGATTAAAAAACCCCCCCCTTTTGGGTGTTTGTTTTTCATCTAATGACTTTTTTTGTTAAAACCCTTTTGGGTTTGATCTAAAGGAGATTAGTTTCCGAAATTTTTCCCTTTGGGTCATGATGAAAAGTTTTATTGCCAAAAAAAGTTTCCCTTTGGGTAGTTGTCATGTGATATTTTTGACTGCCCCAACGTTTGCGAGATATCCCTTTGTTTTCTTAATGTTTTTCTCCGGGCTCAAAAATACGTCCCTTTTTGACCTTAACCCCCACATCCCCCTTTTTCCCCTTTTCCCAGTTTAATTAAACCCCTTAAATTTTTTCCAAAAAACCTTCTTATTAGAAAATTTGAATGAAAAGGCGAATTTTTTAGGGTAATCAAAAGTATCATACCACCCCCGCGTGTCCTTTAGCTATTTCCCCTTTTTTCCAAAATGTCTTTATAGATGCCCTTCATGGGAAATCTATAACAAAACTGCCCTGTTTTTCTGTGTAAAGTACTCGGGAAACTCGGGATACAAAAGGTTTTTAAAAGGGAAAAATCAAAAAGAAACTCTAACTCAAAAGCTTTGATAATTCAAAAAAAAAAAAAAACATTTAAACCCAATAAATACGGGTTTGTCTAATTTGATTTTCCCTTTTTTTTTCATCTTTAAAGGCCAAAAAGCTGATCATGAAATTTTCGAACCCTGAAATTATTTTTTTAAAAGGCATTTAATTTGCTTCTTTCCTTTTTTAAACCCCAATCTGACATCTTTACGTTTTTTGCGGATTCTCCATAGCCCCTTTTCCGAAACAACTTTTGTTCACAGCTTGAAAAAGTCTTTTCCCGGGAAAGCATCGGGCAAATTTATTTTCTGGGGAAGTGTTTTTTAAAGTTTGTAGGGTTTTCCCATGAACTGTTCTTGATCGAAACCCAATTAAACGATAAAACCTGCTGTCAACCCCAAACCCATGTTTTAAAAAAAAAATGTAAAAGTCTTTTGACCGCCCAAAATTTTTTTTTTTGCCCCGAAGTTTGGGGCAAAAGTTTAGGGGGGCTCTCTTGGATCCATTTTTAAAGGCTTTTTTTTTCTGCTAAGGATAGTCATTATGCGGTAAAGGAGTTCATGAGGATATTCTAAGTCAACTTCTAGAATGAAGCCGCCCCGGGCTGATCGGGCTTAAAAACCTTTTAAACCCCCATTTTAATGCCTTTTGAATATTTTCGTACCTGTGTACATCTTGAAGTTACGTAACGGAAGGATTGCGCCATTTTCCCAACCATAAAAAGATTGTTTGCCCTCTAAAAAAATGGGGATAGTTAGACCTTTTACTCGGACATAGTGTCCAAGTTTTTGGTTTTTTGGGTTTACAGTAATGGGCGACGCCATACTAATTCCTCCACCCCAATCCTTTTCAATCATCTGAAAAATTGGGAGGGCAGACAATAAATCAATCTGAAATTTCCCGTAAACTTTTAAAAAAGGTCCCCAAAATCATCCCGGGGGGGCAGAAATGAAATGCGCGGGGCCAACAAAAATGTTTTATGCAGGCCTTTTTATAATTTTCAAAAAACTCCGCCCAAAAAACATACACCCATTAAAAGGAGGGCATGAAAAGCCCCCCATCGTTTTTTCACCCCTAACTTTCCCGCCCCCGCCCTCTTGAGCAAGCGGGGTAATCTGAATCACTGATGTCCTTTTCCCCGAGACAGAAAAAAAACCGCCTTTAGGAAAGGGAATTGTCTTCATTTAAACCTTTCCCAACTGTTCAATTAACCCCCTAAGGGAAACGGCCCTTTCTAACAAGAGTTTAGCCAAAATATTTCCGTTATTGGGCGGGCTTTAAGGGCATACCAGTGCCCCCTAATGACCCTTTATGTGTTTTCATAGAGCTTTGAAAGAAAAAGTTATTTTAAAAATGGGAAAAAAAAATGACTTTTTTTGATGACGTGCAATTTCAAGACACCCAAAAAGGGATCGTCTACTGCTTTTTATTAAAGGGAGAGTTTGTAACCCTCGCAAGTTATGAAAGAATACAGGCACTTCCATGTTTTTGGATCAAACTTTAGTTTAAGATTATTTTTTTATGCGCCGCTCCCCTGAAATTTTCCGGGAAGTGATCATGGCCCTTACTTTTGGATTCTCTCGTCTGATGGAGGCCTAAACCCAAATCCAACAGTGAGTGGCTGAGGCAAAACTGTTTTTTGGGGCTTCAAAAGTCCAATCATGATTTCAGATAAAAAACAATTAAAAAAAAACAATCATTTCGGGCCCCCTTTCTGCATGCGCCCGTAAATCTTCTAGCCCCCATCTTGGGCCCCCGGGATAATTCTGGCCCCTTTAAGAGGCCATCCCCACCTAACAATAATGAAAAGGGAAATGAACAAAAACTGATGAATACTCATTAAAACTGTTTTTTCGGGAAATTTTTGTGGGGCCGGCCCTTCAAAAAGGGACAAAAACGGGCTCCAAAATCTGCGTAAACCCCATATGGGGGAATGTTTCAAGGGCCCTTTCCAGTTCTTAAAAAATAACTTTAGATTTCCCGGCGGGGGCTAGTTTTTTCTGTCTTACAGTCTACAGAACTTTTTTCAATGTTTTTTTATGTTCGCTTTGCGGGTTTAACAGATGGGATTCTTTTTAAACAATTTTTTACAGAATTCTTTTTTGCCATGATCTTTTTTAAGTATGCTGCATTAGTCACCATTTTTTCTATCAAAAAAGAATGGGGCAGCCCCGCGGCGAAAACATTAGGAGTAAATCCACATGACTTTTTTTCTGGGTTTGCCATTGTTGGGCTGTTCTTGGCACCCTTTTAAATTGGGAAACCCAAAAAATTTTTCCTCATCCCATTTTGTATACATTTAAAAGTTATTGGGGTTTTTTTGGTTTTTTCAAACTGATCAAATTTTTCTACCCCTAACAGGAAAGGATATTCCCCTTGGGAAATTAAGACTTTGGTGAAATTTCCGATATTAGCCCCTCTCCTGCGTGGGCGCGGGCAAAGATGCACCTTTCAAGAACACACCACATAAAAAAATTTGTTGGGCTGGGATTCTTTTTGTTTAAAACTGGGTCCTTTTAAAAACCAAACCCCCCAGGGAAACGAATGGGGAACCTTTCCTACAATCGGTCAATTTACCTGTTTTAATCTTAAACCAAAAACTTCGCCCTCTACCAACCAAGGGCCCCTTTATTTTTAGCTTCTTTCCAAACGGCAGCGTCAAACGGGTAAGCCGTTCGTCTGCCCAACCGGGTTTTTAAGTCCTTTTCGAGAAAAAATAGTCTGTTTTTTTTAGTTCCCAGACCCAGACTTTTAGATTTTCCTCGTTTTTTGTTAAAAATATCAAATTAAAAAAGCTAACATTACTTTAAAACCCGGGGGTCTAATTTTTATTTACTTGGGAACTTGAAAATAGCAAAGAACAACCCTTTCCCGTACGTTTGTTTGGGTCAATGACCTAAAAACAATAAACATTCAGGCTCTTGTAAAGCTTCCCCTTTTCGAGCATTCCCCCCAAACAATTCGTCTTGTCCCATTTTATCTTCCATGCTGCTTCTTTTCTAAGCCCCAAAAATTTATTTAAATTAAAAAAAAAAAAACTTAATCAGAACCAATATCAAAGGTCTTTTTTGCCTGGACCATAAAAATAAAAATAAAAAACCTTTTGGTGTTTTAAAGTGAGCTGTTTAGAACAGAGTTTAATGCTCGTTTTCTTTTTTTTTTCATTCCTTTTTTATTTTGCTCGGGGGCGGGGTGTTAGAAAAACTTTTTACCCCCCCTTTCCCTTTTAAGATCAAACTTTTGTTTCTTTTGTAGTCATCAAAACACCTGTAAACGATTAAATTTTTCATCCGTGATTTTTGGGGGTCCAAAACGCTTTATTTATTGGGCAGTTTAAAACCCGGGGTAAGTTTTTGCTGTTATTAGTTGAACCCTTTGCTGTGTCTTTTTTGGGGTTTTTGTTTTATTTTTTTTTCTCGCACCTACAGGGAAAAAAAAAGGCCAAGAGCTAAAGACAAACCCTAAGGTAAAAAACGCGGGTGCGCCTATGCCCGTTGCTAAGAAAACCAACACTCCCTTCCTGCTGATAGAGCCTTTTAAATCCCATGCCCAGTAAAATTTTCATATGTAACAGCATTAAAGGCAGCAGAAAAACCTTCTTTGGTTTTGCTGTATTTTGAAAGGTCCGCCTAGTTTTTTTTGCATTTTTGTAATGTTTTGGGTTTAACTGAAGGGTTTTTTCTTCAGGGTTTTTTTATAACACAAAAAATTTCCTGCTATCTCTTCTCTCGACATCTCCGGGGCTGTAGGCACATTTGGATAAACCCGAACAGACATGTTTTTTATAAAATGAAAAATAATTTAGTAAAAATACATTTTAATCCCGTTTTTTTCAATTTCAGCTGCGCCCTCATAAATAAAAAAAAAATGTACATTTAAACGGGTTTTTTCGGGGTTTTTCTTCTTTTTCAATTTAATGTTTATTACGCTCCCCCCCGTTTTCTTCCCCCGCTTCCCCTACAACCATTTACCTCGGGTTTACCTTAGGCCAATTCCCTAAACCCCTATTTTTTTGGTTTAAAAAACATCAACCCAACAAATTTTGAAGATGTAAATCTTTTTAAAAACTAGGTCTGCTGGGTTTGGGTTTCCCACCCCTCCCACCCCCCCCAACAATTTTCTTATTTCCCCAAAATGAAAAGAAAAGGTCTAAGGGCCCCCAAACGTAGATTTGGGTTTGGGCTTTCCGTCCCAAATTTTACAAAGCACTTTCGTAAATTTTAAAGGGTTAAAAAAAATTTTTACCTTTCTCTTTTGGGAAAGGGTTTTTCAACTTTCACACACAATTTAAAAAACCTTTTAACGATCTTGAGCGACGCTAAAAATAAAATTCCATATAGTGTCTGCCCTGCTTCAAGGGAAAAGTTGGGATGATAATCCCCTTTCGTAAAATAATTTGGGAAATTTTTACTGATATTTTGTCAAACCCGCCCTTTTTTTGGGCCTTTTTAAATAAGGTTTCTAATTAAAAACGTCAAACTCCCAACGAGATGTCAGAAATGCGTCCCTTTTCTCGGGGTCGGGTGATCTGATAACACGTTTGGGGGGGGGGGGGGGCATTAAAAGTTTGTTCGATGACAAACTGTCTTTTAAAGCCCCTTAAAGTATGGTGCATGCGCTTTTAAAAAACCCCTTAAATCTAAAAGGGGAAAGGAAAAAAATTTCCCTACGCAAAATTTACAGTAAACCTTTTTGGGTGCTTTAAAAAACCTGAGGGGGAGTTCGGCTCTATTCTAAGCTTTTTGGTTCTTCTTTTAAATTTTCAATTCCTTTAAACGCAAGAAACACCCTTTCCCTCCCGGAAAACCATAGATCAGAATAGGTTTAAAAAAAATGTCGCATTATGTTAAAAAAAAATTTCTTGCTTACCTCAATTTTTTTTTGAAATTTTCTTAAAGATTGCCCGCCCCAGATTCTGCACAACTTTTCCCGTTTGGGGGCTGTTGTTTTAAAACGAAACGCTTTTTTAAAGTAAAAACCCCGCAGAGCCTGGCCAAAAATCACTTCATCCGGGTCCTAGGTCTTTGGGAAAATTTTACAGTAAGAAATTTGGGGGTGCCCTCAATAGTAATGGATTTTTGGGAAAAGTAATATTCCGCTTATTTCCCCCCACGCCAAAGGGCTCTTTCCCGTTTTCCCATGCGGGTCCCAAAAATCGAGCCATGTACTTGTTCGGCATTTTTATGAAACAAAAAAAAAGTTAATTTTTAAAAAAATGGCAGGAAATTTTAGATGAAAAAGATTAAGATGTTTTTTTAACGTGGGGGAAAGACATTATTTAAAAGATTCCCCATTGACACGGCATCGCCCCCAATGCCCTTCCCAAAAAAGCGGAATTAAAGAAAGTGCGGGCGGAGCATTTTTCAAAATTTAGGTCAAGAACCCCCGAATTTTTAGACCCAAATGGGGTTTTTTAATTAGAAGATGGCCCTTTGTTTTGTAAGGGGCGATCAAGGGCAAAATTGTTCGGCTTACAACTAAAACCCCACCCATCAAAGTTTTTTTGCTGGATTTCAATTTTGAAATAGACTCAGTGGAAAGATCAAAATCGCCTTTGGGATTGCTTTGACCGAAATTAAGGGGGGAGGCCCGTTGCTAAACTTCAAAACACACTCAAAAACCCCCGACAGATAACCAAATGCCAAAAAATGGAAATTAAAGAATTAAACCAAACAGCAGGCGGAATTTAAAAAATACCAAAAAACAGAAACCAAAATTTTTTTTTAGAAGAAACAGCGTTAAAAACAATTAATGATTCCCCCTTGCCCCATGCGAGAACTAACGGCCCCCTTTTTTCATGCTTTTTAAAAACCATTAGAGGGGAATTAACAAACAATTTTGCAAAATAGGTGAACTGATGACATATAAAAAAGAAAAAGAAAAACTCGTTGAGGCTGAGAGCCCCAAATTAGGACATGAATTAAAGAAAGAATAACCCAAAGACTAAAAGGGCTTTAACCCAAAAAGAACAGCAAACTAGAAGTGTTGGGCCCACCCAACCGAGAACAATTACGAAAATCAAGTGGCAGAATAAAAAGAAACTATCCCAAAAAAATTTTTTATGAAGACACGACACTAAACAAACGAATACGAAAACCCGTTTAAGAGCAAGGATCACATTTGTAAACTTATAAAAAGCCTTAGGATTTGCAATAAGTACACAAATGAGGGGTATTAAAGGCAGCGTTTGGGGCAAAATTTAAATTTCCCCCGTCGCCATCACCTCCACCCCGATAAATCATGGGTAAAAAAACGCTTGATCATCTTGCAAAATTTTTAAAAAAAAAATTTGCTGGGAAAGGGTAAGACGCTTTTCCAGGAAAATTGGGGAGTATTTGGGCCGCGGGGTTTTGTCTACTTTCAAGCAAAGTATTGGCTTTAAGGGCCCAGCCCTTATGGGGCATTTGTTCTTGAATAGTTTGGGGTTTCTATTTAGTAAAAATAAAGACCAAGTAAAACCTAGGGCCCGTTAATCCAAAACAAGCCTGTCTTTTCATAAATTTATGGGCATTTCCCCCGAACAGAGTCCGGGGCTTTTGCTGAGTCTTCAAAGACTTGGGGGTTTTGGAAATTCGGGAAAAAAAAGAAATTTAAACTTGGGTGTTTTTTTTACTTTCTTGTAATATTACTTGGCTCAAATTTATGCGTTTTTCCCCAACCCCTTTTGTTTTATTTGGGCCCGGGTATAAAAATTTCATTTTTAAGTTTTTATTATTTCCCACCTGGGGGTCTGAGGTCAGAAGGGAAACATGTATAAACCAGTGCCAACAGCAAAAATCTACTTTCGATCTTGCGTATTGGTTTAAAACCCTTTTTGGTATCTTTTTAAAACCCTTTAAATTTAAAAAAAATGAGAAATTTAAAGGCGTCCCTAAAAAATTTTCTAAGTAATGGTTTTGCGCGTCAAAGCCATAGAAAAGGGTCAGTTATGCTCGATCTGCCTGTCTTGCGAACCTAGCAAACACCAAACGTAATACGAATAGAGTCGTTTTTTTCGTTCTATTTCCCCCCCAAAATTTGGCCCTTAGAAGTGCTAAGAAAATGTTTTTCCATTCTGGGGTTTTTTGCTCTTGCTCTTGGGCCCGGCCAAAAATTTTGAAAGGAAACGCCCTCAAAATTTAAAAACTTTCGTCGGCCCTGAAAAAAAATGACGCCTATTCCATGATTAAGACCAACTTTTGCTAAAGTCGCTTTTATGTTAAAATTGAAAAACGTTTAAAAGATCCTTTCAAAAGCCTTTTTCAAACTGGGTTGGGGAGTGGAATTTAAAAGGGTTTTTCATTTGGCAATGGGGCTTTTCAATTTTGGGGCCAAAAAAACGTCTGAAGGGTAATAGAAATGAAATCGGGACACTGACCTCACCAAAGGATCAGGGGGATTTAAATGACACATACGCCACTCCACACCCCCTTGATTTCGCAAAACACACAAAGTTTAACGGGGGTTTTGATAAAACTTGGGAACGGATGACTAAAACACGCTTTTCTGGATGTCTCGTCTTCAATAGGGGGGTTTTTTAAAAAAAAAAACTGCTTAATGGAGTACTCACCTTTTTTTTAAAAAAAGGGAGTCTGGGGCACAGCAATGTCCCAAAAGTATCAGTTGCATATTTTTAAATTTTAGTGGGGGCCCAACAGAATATTTTTTTCGCCCTTTTATTTTAAAGCACCCCATTTTTTAAATTTTTTTTTTAAAAAATTTTTTTAAACAATTTAAAACTCAAGGCCCCCTTCGTTTTTTGAACATTCTATTGGTAACAATTGGGGGGGCCAAAACGTCGGGGCCTTTCCCTGAAATATTTTACAAAGTCGTAGGTTTTAAAATAACTGAACCAAGGGGAAAAAAAAAATTACAAAATATAAAAGGAGAAAAAAACACGTTTAAAAAGTTAACAATACCTGAAAGGTTAATTCCCGGGTTTTTTCTCCTAAAAAAAAGCAATGATAAAATTTGGGCATTACTCTTAAACTTAACCCAAAGCAAATCCCAAAAAAAAATATTAAAAATTTAAACCTGAAGAACAAAATAAAGATTTGATTTAAAAACTACAAAAAAAATAGGGTTTACAAATACAATCTACCCACTCAAGTTTTTTGTTTCGCCAATGAAACTACGTTTGAGGGGAAAGCCCCAATTTTTGCAAATTTAAATTTAATTTCCCCATGGTTTTATTTGGATGAGCTAAGCCCCTGAGGGAAAAATTTTATATGGGAAAGGGCCCCCCAACTGTTTTAAGAAACCCCCTGCCGTCAGGGAAAACTGCAAATTTTGCGAATTTTGAAATTAAAACAATTCCCCAATTTTACAGGGTTTTAAAAAATTAAATTTGTGGGGGGGTCGGATCAAATTTAAAAAAAAAAAATCAAAGACAAAAAGGGGAAAGTCGTAAAATGTGGGGAAAACCCCACATT
Source organism: Conus ventricosus (assembly GCA_018398815.1). Taxonomy (NCBI): domain Eukaryota; kingdom Metazoa; phylum Mollusca; class Gastropoda; order Neogastropoda; family Conidae; genus Conus; species Conus ventricosus. The sequence goes on along the minus strand of JAFLJL010013726.1, from coordinate 13,292 downwards.
TTTTTTGGAAAAAAAATAATTCGCTACTAAAAAATAAAAGTTTGCGGGGCCCGAAGAACCAGGGGTTACATTTGCGCCTGTGAGGGGAAAAACCTTAAAAAATTAAAAACCTTGCAGACGTTGCGGCCCTTTTAACAAACGGTGAGAAAAGGGGCTTTGTATGGGTTTTTGGGGGTACACTAAAGATGGGATTATAAAAAAGCAAAGAGGTTGGCGCCCCCCCAAAAAATTTCCCCAAACAAAAACAGCGCGCAATCTAGAGGCCAAAAAAGTTGGCCCTTAAAGAATATAAAATAGTTTGAAAAACCCCCACCTCAAATGGGATTTGAAACCCTATTTTGAAAAGGAAATAAAATTTGAATTCATAAGCCCCTTTTTCATATTTTAACCGTCAAAAAGTTTTTAAAAAAAAGCATTGAACTCTGGCCCTTTTTTCCCTTAAGTCCAAAGCCGGGCGACAATAGTCGGAAAAAAAAATTTAAATAACGCCCTTTTGGAAAAAAAGGGAGTACATCCCCCAGAAAAAAAAACCCGTTTTAAAAAAAAAATTCTACAAAAAACATTTTTTCCAAGCAAAAAATTTGGGACACGGTTTTACAATTTATATTTGAAATTTTTTGTCTTTAAAAGGGGGAGAGGGATGGGGTTTTTGGGGGTTAGTGATACCTTATAAAAGGGAATTTTTAAAAATTTGCCCGGCAAAAAATTGACGTTAAAAGCCCTTTAAAAGTTGTTGTCCCTCGTTCTTTACAAAGGTGAGGAATTAAAGGGTCAAACAACAAGCCCCAAAAATTTACTGTTGACTTACAAAAGAAACAATTTTTACAGAACTGAATTGGATTAAACTTAAACCCCCATTTTAAACCTCGAAGGGGTTTTTTATACGAACAAGTTTTGACGGGGAGTATGAATAAAAAAATAACTGGATTTTGTTTTAAAACCCGTTATAAAAATATGGGGGGCATTAAACTTTTATGACAAAAAATCCTCATTGTCATTGATTTGTGGGCAACTGGGTTTTTGGGAAAAAAAATATTTAAACCTCGAAACCCGTTACAAACCGTTTAAACGTTATAATTTTAATCAATTTTTTGGTTTTTTTTTCCAACACTTAAAAAGGAACAAAGCATACATGATAGAAAGGGTTTTTTGGGCAGAAAGAAAAAAAATATATTTAGTTGACCCCAGCAATAAACGAGTGATGGGTTTTGGAAAAGTTTTATAACTGTTTTAAAAGGGAAAGCAGACACTTTTATATAGATGCTGTTCCCGCAGAAAGAACAAAATTAAAAAAAAGAAAAAAACTTTTCGAAACTACTTTTTAGCGGGAAAACATGCTGGAATAAGTGTGTGGATTTTTATGTCAAAAATAAAACCCCGGTTTTTAAAAAACTTTTGAGAACAGGGTTTAAAAACGTAGTTCTATTTTATAGAAAAACAAGACACAAATTTGGGTGAATGTTTTTCGCGAAAATGAATTTTGAAAAAAGACCCCGGAAAAACACAGGATTAAACAAAAATTAAAGTCTGAAAAGTTTAGTAAATTAGTATTAAAAACAGATAACCCTACACAGTATGTTTGTTTGTAGATAATCGTTATTTTTTGGTTATTGAAGTCTTACTTGTCAGAGAACAGGAAACCTTTATTCTGGGTCACTTTCGCCCGAAACTGGTTGAGGGCGAAGGTGGCCCAGAATGAAGGTTTCCCTGTTCTCTACTGGTGACAACTGAGCACCTATGAATCGGTTCCATCGAATATTAATGTCGACATATCAACAGTGGACACCTACGCAGATTCACAATGGACTAAAGAAAAGGTTTGGCGAAAGCTGTACGACACCATCAGCATTAAGGAAGAAATTTAAAGGGACGTAATCCATCCACGGCATCAGGGACAGAGTCTCGTCCCTTTTGTGTCCTGAAGGGCAAATTATAATCCTGCGAGCATGATGTACACTGCTTGTGACGGAGAAATGCATGTCCTGGATGGAGTAGGAGAGAGAACCTTAGTGTCTGAAAGACAAGGTCAGATTGTGGCCACGGAGTTGAAATTCAGATAGACGAAGGAGTGTAGAACTACAGGTGAGAGGAAGATGTGATGATGTGGAATAATTTAGACAGATTTGAAAAAAAAAAATATTTATAAGTCTCCACCCAAAAACGTTTGACAAACGAATCACAAGACAAAACACGACGCGTTTCGACCTCTTAAGTCTTCTTAAGGCAAGATACACAACACTCAGGACAACGAAAATGCAACGAGCGATCACTGATCTTCGTCCAGTTCGGCCCAGATGGGCGTTGTGCGTATCTGCCTGATGAAGATCTAAGAGGTCGAAACACGTCGTGTTTTGTCTTGTGATTCGTTTGTCTACGTTTTTTCGGCGGTGCTTTATAAATATTTTTTTTTCAAATTCGTTTAGATTTCCGCCTGCAGTCGCCTCCCTTTGCAACTAGATATGTGTCGAACCAGGGGCGTGATGGTGCGGAGTCCATTACATTAGACAGGTGCACGGGTGTATAAACACAGATGAGTGGAAGATATGTGGATGTGGAGTGATTTCAACAGACACACGGATGCAGAGACCGGATGACGGGAAGATTTTATGGATCATGTGGAATAATTTTGACTGATGTCTGTCTGTCTGTCTGTCTGCGTACGCAGGCTGATACTCCTGCGGACACTGCCTGTATAGACAAGGCAGTGGAGTTTTGTGTGTATGACCGGGTTTTTTTAAAATAATCCCGCCATTAAGGCAGCCCTACTCCATCTTCAGGAAGGTGCGTGCTGTGTGTAACGTGTCATCCATACCAACGGGCCAAACTGGCCTTCTCTTCCCAAAGTTGCTGATGGGATTTGACGTGTGTGCAAGATGTTGTGCGTAGCGTTCACACACGGATCCTCGGTTTATAGTTCCTATTCGAAGGACAGTATGGGGAATGGAGTCCGAACCAATGTTAACTCCGAGGAAAAATCCCCCTGTACCGAAATTCGAACCCGCAACCCCAGGATCACGAGTCCGGCGCTCCACCAACTGAGCTATTCCGGCCCCCCTCTTCTTCTTCTTCTTCTTTTTAAATTTTTTTTTTAATAACTGATAAACGGGTGAAGAAACAGACGACGGGAAAGTATGTTGATGTGGGTAATTTAGACAGATGAACGGGTGCAAAAACAGAGATGAGGGACAGGTATACTGATGTGGGGTAATTCAGACAGATAAACGGTGTGCCATCAGAGATGACGCACAGGAGGTGTCAAGTTCCCAGTCCAATCCAATCAAAAATCGGCAGCTGCTGCAGAGAGCGCAGACATGGAGTTTAGGAAGATCCGCATGTTCGACTTTAGAGAATGTCAGGACTAGCTAGCTAAGCAGCGTTACTTTTGTGGAGTATTTCGAAGTCTGTTGAGAAGGTCCCTGATAAGGCCGGCAAGGCCCAAAGAGAGTTGCAGTGAGCTATCTTAGCAATGATCAACAGAGGAACAGCTTGTCTTTCTGACTACTTTAAGTTCTATTCGCCACCAGGCCTATACCTCTCAGCTAATGCTGCCAACAGTTCTATTCGCCACCCTATACCTCTCAGCTAATGCTGCCAACAGTTCTATTTGCCACCCTATACCTCTCAGTAAATGCTGCCCACAGTTCTATTTGCCACTAGGCCTATATCTCTCAGCTAATGCTGCCCACAGTTCTATTTGCCACTAGGCCTATATCTCTCAGCTAATGCTGCCCACAGTTCTATTTGCCACTAGGCCTATATCTCTCAGCTAATGCTGCCCACAGTTCTATTTGCCACTAGGCCTATATCTCTCAGCTAATGCTGCCCACAGTTCTATTTGCCACCCTATACCTCTCAGCTAATGCTGCCAACAGTTCTATTCGACACCAGCCTATACCTCTCAGCTCTCAGTATAAACGATGGAAAAAGACTGGAGATGAAAAAGTCCACTCCAAAGTCAAGGTCCTCAAACGCCAAGTTCAGCGCAGACTCCGTAGAGCCTACTGGTCCTATACTGAAAACCTGATCTCTGACAGCCAAGAAACAAAATCTAGAACGAAGAAATCATTCTGGTCATACATCAAGTCCCCGCGCACGGAAGCAGCCAGTGTCTCTCCACTGAAAGTAGCTGGTAAGCTAGCTACTGAACCTAAGGAAAAGGCAGAAATACTGAATGCACAGTTTCAGTCAGCATTCAGCAGCAAACTGTCCTGTTCACCAGAAGAATTTGAGTCCTGGACTGACATGAGCCCAGAGCCTGAAGGACCTACATGTGACCAGATCCACATCTCAATAGCGGGAGTTAGAAAACTGTTAGAAGGCCTAGACCCGAGCAAAGCCCCTGGACCAGACGGAATCACCCCTCGCCTCCTGAAGGAAATTGGTGATGAAACTGCCCCAGCTCTAACGCTTCTCTTCCAGTCCTCCATAAACACAGGCATTGTAGCAAAAGACTGGAAAAGGGCAAACGTCTCTCCGGTGTTCAAGAAGGGTGAACGATACAGGCCTGAAAACTATCGCCCCATCTCCCTCACGAGTGTGCCGTGCAAAATCCTAGAGCACATTGTAGTCAGCACAATTATGGGATTTGCAGAGGCAAACAACGTCCTGCGTGAGGAACAGCATGGCTTCCGGCGAGGCAGATCCTGTGAAAGCCAACTGCTGGGGCTTGTGGATGAGCTATCCTGCAATATGGAAAAGGGAAAACAATCAGACGTCTTGGTGATGGATTTCTCCAAAGCCTTTGACAAAGTCTGCCACTCCCTTCTAATCCACAAGCTCCGACATTACGGGATCACTGGCCAGGTCCATGAATGGATAAAGAACTTCCTGGCAAACCGACAGCAGGCGGTGGTTGTTGATGGAGCCTCTTCAAAGGCCGTCCCAGTAGAGTCAGGAGTCCCCCAGGGATCAGTCCTGGGCCCAGCCCTTTTTCTCCTCTACATAAACGACCTCCCTGAACAACTCTCCTCAACAACGCGGCTCTTTGCAGATGACACTCTCTGCCACAGAACTGTAGTTTCACCCCAAGACCAAAGGAAGCTACAAGAGGACCTGGACCACATGACAGCCTGGGAAACAAAATGGAAAATGTCCTTCCACCCAGACAAGTGTCAAGCCCTCCACGTCTCCAGGAAGAAAAACACACTGACTGGCACATACCATCTCCACGGCCAAAATCTCAAAAGCGTTGAAGAGACAAAGTACCTGGGTGTCACCATCTCCCAAGATCTTAGCTGGACACCCACATCTCCAATACAACAAACAGGGCAAACAAGACCTTAGGGTTCCTCAGGCGAAACCTGAGAGTAGGCTCTATTAACATCAAGGAAACTGCCTACAAGGCCCTAGTTCGCCCCACCCTAGAATATGCCTCACCTGTCTGGGACCCCTATACCGCCCAAAACATCAACAAAATGGAAAAAGTCCAACGCCGTGCAGCTCGATGGGTTGTGAACCGCCACCGTCACACCTCAAGTGTCGATTCCATGCTGACACATCTACAGTGGTCCACTCTAGCCGACAGAAGAAGAGCAGCAAGGCTGACCACCTTCTTCAAATACCATCGTGAAGAGGTCAGCATCAACACCCCATTCAGGCCCATACCAAACACCCCAGCACGGTCTACAAGACAGTCTCATGGGGAGACTTATCTCCTCCCTGCTTGCAAAACCAACTACAGGAAGTTTTCCTTCTTCCCGAGGACTATCAGGGACTGGAACAGCCTGCCTCCTGAGGTTATTTCCTCAGCCTCAGTGGAGTGTTTCAAGTCCCAAATCTGACCAACCAGCGCCCTCACCCCCACTCCCCCCACCCCACCCCACAAGTCCCCTCCCCCCCCCCTACTGCCAGTCCTATGCGTCTATGTCAAACACCCTGTGGAACCCCCCCCCCCCCCCCCCCCCCCCCCCCAGTTTTTGTACACACATCAGAACCATCAAAATGATGATGGCGGATGTTTAAAGAAAGAAGAAGAAGGGGGTAATGCTGCCAACATTTTGTTTTATGCGTTTGTCCGTCTCAGGTTGCAAAGCTCTAGAGGGACGAATCTGTAGTTGCGCAAACTCACGGATGAACAAACAAACAAACAAAAACACAACAACAACAACAACAACAAGAGAGAGAGAGAGAGAGAGAGAGAGAGAGAGCGAAGATCGGCTGATTTAGAGTGACAACAAGATTGTGCATTAAAAGGGACACAGATGTATTGTTGACTGCTTCAGAGTCTGTGTTGGACTCAAAAGGAGACCGATGTGTTGTTGATGTTACAGAATCTGCACTCAAAAGGAGACGGGTGTGTTGTTGGTGTTACAGAATCTGTGTTGCACTCAAAAGGAGAAGGAGACGAATGTGTTGTTGATGTTACAGAATCTGTGTTGCACTAAAAACGAGGAAATAGACTGATGTGTGTTGTTGACGTTACGGAATCTGTGTTGCACTACAAAGGAGGCAGATGTATTAGAAAAGTAGTTAAAGACTCAGAATCAAAAATTTACTTGGAGAATATTTTGACAGGGTCGCCCTGTCTTCTTCAGCTCACTGTTGCTGTTGTTGAAGCGAGGCCTGGTGGGGCGACTGTTGAGTGGGTGAACGGTTGTCAGGTCTGATTGTAGATGCGGGAGGGAGGGGGGGGGGGGGGAGTTCAAAGCCTTGATCTCTGTTCAGGCTGGGGCGTCTGGTCTTGATTTCGATGGCTTCTTTAACTTTCCTTTTTGTGAGGAAGGGCTCTGTAGATAAGATCTTGGTTTTGGGGGCTGAAACTGTGGCCTGTAGATGTTCGTGTATGGCAGAAGAAGATCGGCTTTGGTGTTCCTGTAGACGGGTGGTGAGTGGTCTTGCTGTCTCGCCAATGTACGCATGGGTACAGTCTTGACAACCTACCTGGTACACTACACCACTTACACTGTGGTGTAGTGTTACACCACACACACACATATATACCTATCTCTCTCTACGTATATCTATCTGTATATTACATACTCATATATATATATATATATTAAACTAATAAATTCCAAGGATAAGTACCGAGCACCATTCCAGCAACTTACAGAGCAGCTTGGTGTTGCAATGACTGCAAGAAATATTCAGTTATAAACAAAGCTTGCTCTTATGTCTTAGATTGAAGAAATAGGGGGGGGGGGGGGAATAAGCATTCATGTCTGCAGTGGTAGATAATTCTGCCTTACTTGAGTGGGTGAACGAGGAAAATCAAATAAATGCTTCTCAATATGAGCCTTCAGCAAGCTTATAGTCTCCAAGGGGGAAAACAGTCTTCAATAGGGAGGGAAACTCACTAACATACAACTCCTGGTCAGATACCAATATTTCGAAACCTGATTGTTTCTCCTCAGTGACCGCGGGAAATGGTAATTTGACTCCTCTGCCTTTTTGGTTTTAAGAAGAATGCTATCCCAGAAAAGGCTGGTGTGCAATACCGTAGTATGTTTGTTGAGCTTCCAAAAAAAACAACCAAAGGTGCCACCTAAGAAGCAAAAGAAAATCATGAAAGAGCAAAACAAGCTACATTTTCTTGTGAAAAGTAGAAAACATAAAAAGATAACCTCTTAAGACACAAGTGCTGAGGGCCAGTTCTTGGAATGAATCCGCAAGGGACTAAATTACAACAAACTAATAAATTCCAAGGATAAGTACCGAGCACCATTCCAGCAACTTACAACTTTGTTATGTTAAAAGCAAGTTAAAATCAAGCTGCTAAAAATATCTTTTAACTTGCTTTTAATATAACAAATGTTGCTCCCACTGTGGTTGAGCACTGTTTTTAAGATTGCGCTGATCCTCAGTACCATTCTCTCTCTCTCTCTCTCTCTCTCTCTCTCTCTCTCTATAATATATATATATATATATATATGCACACACATACATGTCTATATATGTAGAGAGAGAGAGAGGGGGGAGAGAGAGAGATAAAGAGTGAGAGAGGGGAGAGAGAGAGATAAGAAGAGAGGAGAGAGAGAGAGAGAGAGAGAGAGAGAGAGAGCAAAACACAAAAAGAACAAGATGGATTCTTCGTTCACCCAAATTTTCGGCCAGCACACCTTGCCTTCCCAGGGAACTGTACTGGTCTCAAGCTCACACAGGAATTACAGTTTATGGTGACCATCACTCAACCAAACAAGAAGGACGAAGTTGGAAAGTGAAAAGCATGAAATACGATCTGCAATACCGGAACACACGCTCAGGGGCGTACGTGTGCATATACTGAATGTGTGAATGGTGTGCGTCTGCATGAGTGAGGGAGTGAGTGAGTGATGAGTGCGCCAAAGCTGGGGAGAGGAGAGGGGAGGGGAAAGAAGGGGGTTGCAAATGTGTGTGTGGGGGGGGGGGATGTGCCTGTGCTCTGCATATAGATGTGTGTAGAGGCGTGTCGTCACGTCGTCGATCGTGTTGTAGTGTGTGGAGTGTGCACACGATACAGCAGCAGCAGCAGCTGCAGCAGTAGAATAGTAGTAGTAGTAGATGGAAGTAATTATTAAAAAAATACAGTAGTAAATGTAATATAAACATGATGATGATGATGATGATGAGTAGTGCGTCAGAGTGCATGCATGATGTGTGGTAAGCAATACTGTACACACACACACACACACACACACACACACACACACACACACACACGCAACACGCACGCACGCACGTCAGCACGCACGCACGCACGCACACACCACACAGACATAGACAGACACACACAGACACACACAATCACACAGACACAGACAAACACCAACGACACACACTAACACACACAACACGCACGCACGCGGACACACTACTACACACACACACACACACACACACACACACACACACCACCACCACCACGCACCACACTCGCACGCACACACACACACACACACACACACACACACACACACACCACACACACACTCTCTTCTCTCCTCTCTTCTCACACACACACACACACACACACACACACACACACACGGCCCTTAAATTAAAAAAGAAATAACGGCGGGTCGGTGGGAGAAGGAACTTGGGAAACGGAAAGCAGAGGGAGGTGGGGGGGGGGGGGGGGGGGGGGTCGGAGGTCACGCTATGCAGTTTTCTCTAATGAAGGTCACCCTCTTCCCACGTGAATGACTACATCTCAAAGAATAATCCCTCCGCATCGCTGTCAGCCTTAAAAGGAATGATACCCATACAAACCATTGCTGCTTATTCAAGGTTCAGCCATTCTAATCACCACTCCCACTCCCCAAGCCTTCACCCCCCCCCCCCCCCCCCGGGACCGTAGCCATTAGATTCACCATCGTTCACGTCTAGTACCACCGTTCATTCAGTCCTAAAGGGAAGAGTGTCTTTGATTTCCGGATCCAGAATCGTCTTTTCTGTCCAGCAGGGCTTCCACAGTCCTGAAGTGACACCTTCGCTACTGCGATGCCTTTCATGTTACGAAAGTGTGATTTGCCTGGTTGAAATCTTTGGTGGCGTGTGTGCCAGGGTTTCTGTTCAAATATTTTTGAGTCGTGTTGGTAGACCCGTGGCCGAAGTGAAGTTTGGGGTTGACGTACATATTGTGTGTTGTTGCATGCATCACTGCAGAGGAGGTACACCACATGTGAGCTTTCACAACTCAGTCTGTGCCAAATAGAGAACGCTTCCGTGGTGACTTGGCTGTGAAAGCTGTGTGCTTCCACAAGATGCATGCGATAAAGAAATTCACTCTTGGTGTCTGGAATTCCTGGATTGATTTGGTCAACACGTAAGACTAGGCCCAGTTTCAAACAGGCTGCCCGACTGCACGTTTCGTTTTAAATAAATCTTAAATAAATGTTAGCGAACCGCCCAGAGAACTGGACAAACGAGTCACAAGACAAAACACAACGCGTTTCGACCTCTTAGGTCTTCTTCAGGTGAGACATAAACGAATAAAACAACGAAAATTCACTTAGCTTTGATCGCTTCAGATCACTTCACAGAGTTCAGCGCAAGGAAGGCGTTGTTTTATTCGTTTATGTCTCACCTGAAGAAGACCTAAGAGGTCGAAACGCGTTGTGTTTTGTCTTGCGACTCGTTTGCCCACGTTCTCTGGGCGGTTCGCTAACATTTATTTAAGATTTGTTTAGATTTCCGCCTGCAGTCGTCTCGCTTTGCAACTAGATCGTTTTAAATAGTTACAAAAGAACCGCTAGCATCTCCAACATGTTACACCACCTCAGATGGACATCCCTGCAAAGCCGACGTAAGATCGCCAGGCTCACCAGGATGTACAAAATCATTAACAAAATGGTCCAGGTGGATTTTGGCAAAATTAGTAAATCCAGAAGCCAAAGTTGAGAGCACCTAAGGAGAGGACAGAAGAGCACACTCAGGGCAGCTTGCTAGACTTCAGTGTCAACGGGACTACCGGAGTTATTCGTTCCTCCCGCGAACCATCCCTGAGTTGATTCACTTGGAGCCGCGTCTCTTGGCGTGTTCATGTCGTGAGCTCGTAAACTCCACCAATTATCACAAGCTGCTTTTTTTTTCTTTTCGCCTACCCCTCCGTTACAAGTGTCAGAATAATCAGCTTGTTGATTAAGGACACTATACGGATGATGAAGATGAAGATTTGGCCTTTCAGGATGTAGAGAATTTCGCATATTTCTTTGTAGTGTAGCTGTGCTTGCAGTGTACCTAACACTGTAAGTTTGGTATCGCCTGGACCTTTCAGTTGTTTGTGTGAGTTAATCAGCTCATGAGAGTCAGTCCGTGTTCGTCAGTTCATGAGAGTCAGCCCATGTTTCAACCACAACTGAAACAGATACACCTGTGTCCAACTTGAAAATGTGGGGTTTGTCCTTTGTCATAATTTCTGCTGTCCAGCAGTCATCATCTTGGAGATGAAAAACATAATTATGACCTTAAAATTCTTCTTCTACAGATGAAGTGTACCGATTTTCTTCTGACATTTCATGACTATTTAATGTCTGAGTGGGTGATTCTGATGTATCACGCTGCGACACGCAGCTTAATACTCTTTTTTTATGACACGAAGAACAAGTTGCTGAACGAGCTGGACACTATCTTGTGGATGATATTCCTTTCCACGGTAGCTACACGATTTGCTTGCTGATGTACAAGAAAGACGGATATCTTTCCTTTGACATTGTTGTTTGATTACATTGATGGCAGTATCTCCTCTAATGAAGTGTTGACTTTCTTTCCGTTCTTTGGCCTTCCTGCTGATTTGCACGAAGAGATCAATGTGTTAAAAATTAAATCAGCTTTGGTTTGTAGTTTGCTAGATAGTGCATCATCAAATACACCAACAACAATTCTGTCTCTGATCAGTTGTTCTTTTAGCGAACCATATTCACACTCTTCAGCGAGTTTGGGGTGCGTAGCGCAATCACTACGCATCTAAAGCACTACCAGTTATTAGCCCTACAACCAATAGATCTACGACCTTTAAGACTACGTGTCTATATCACTACAATTGACCATGTATCGAAAGAGCTATTCATGTTCGCGTTCTCTAGAACTACGTGTCTATATCGCTATGCCCGTTTGCTCTACAGCAGAAAGAAAGAAAAATAGTGACAACGGCCCGTTTGTACCCAGGTCTATGTTCCCCCAGGTCTATGTTTCCCCCAGGTCTATGTTGCCCCACCTCCATATTCCCACAGGTCTATGTTCCCCCACCTCCATATTTCCCCAGGTCTATGTCCCCCACCTCCATATTCCCCCGGGTCTATGTTCCCCACCTCCATATTCCCTCAGGTCTATGTTCCCCCACCTCCATATTCCCTCAGGTCTATGTTCCCCCACTCCATATTCCCCCCAGGTCTATGTCCCCCCACCTCCATATTCCCCCGGGTCTATGTTCCCCCACCTCCATATTCCCTCAGGTCTATGTTCCCCACCTACATATTCCCAGGTCTATGTTCCCCCACCTCCATATTCCCTCAGGTCTATGTTGCCCCACCTCCATATTCCCTCAGGTCTATGTTCCCCCACCTCCATATTCCCCCAGGTCTATGTCCCCCACCTCCATATCCCCCGGGTCTATGTTCCCCACCTCCATATTCCCCCAGGTCTATGTTCCCCACCTCCATATTCCCCCAGGTCTATGTTCCACCACCTACCTACCGTGCCGTACGTGTCCTCGTATCGTACGTGACCGGATTGTCATACTTGTTACAGAATCCAAGTTGTATCATGACTAGATATGTTGCAATGTTCTTTATTTTATGCTTTAAACTCGAGAGAAGAGACGGAACACATTAATTGTTACAAGATTGTATTGATCCTTTCTTTGTTTTGCTTTGTTTTTCTCTGTATTTGGTGACAGGAGTCATTGTTACTCATTATTTGTTGTTCATTTACAGTTCTTTAGTTAATGTGTCGGTACACGCGTGCTTCCATAGCTATACGGGTTGGTGACCTTACGTTAAAATTCCTGAGTCCCTGAGTATATGTGGATGGTTTAGTGCGTCATAATATATTTTTTTGTAAATCATTTTCTTTCCTAGTTCCATCCCTCCTCCGCATTATGGCCAAGAGCCCCTCGCCTAAGGCCAAAGTACAATAAAAATGTTCAGAGTTCATGATAATTGAAATTACCAAAAATCAGAAATCGAGAAGAAGAGAGAGAGAGAGAGAGAGAGAGAGAGAGAGAGAGAGAGGAGAGGAGAGAGAGAGAGAGACAGACAGACAGACAGACAGAACAGACAGAAGACCGACAAAGAGACAGAGAAGAGAAACAGAAAGAGATAATTAGGCCTAGAGAGAGACAAAGACAGAGAGAGACAGAGAGAATTAGAGAGAGAGGGGAGAGAGAGAGGAGAGGAGAGAGAGAGAGATGAGAGAGAAGAGGAGAGAGAGAGAGAGGAGAGAGTGAGAGAGAGAGAGCGAGAGAGAGAAAGAGAGAGAGAGATGCGGAGACAGAGAGATTCAGAGAGACGAAGAGTAAAATCTAAGAACTCTCTCTCTCACTCTCTCTCTCTCCCCCCCCCCCCCCCCCCTCCTCTCTCTCTCTCTCTCTCCTCTCTCCTCTCTCTCTCTCTCTCTCTCCTCAACAAGGTGGGCAGAAGGCGTTGTGCTCAAAACAGTATCGGTATTTAATTGATGATGAGTAATAGGCCTAGTCTGTCAATACAAAAATCAGCGCTCCCAGTGCAGCAGTTCTACATTTTCATTACGTAGAGTTATTCCCACGTAGTGCTAAAGAAAGAAATAGAAAACAAAACACACGAAAGTATGTAGAGCTACTGCCACGTAGTGCTAAAGGACAGTAGCCAATAGAGATCTGGCTTTCTGTGGCCACGATC
>JAFLJL010013725.1:32500-50682 GCA_018398815.1 Conus ventricosus | reverse complement strand
TTTAAAAGGGGATAAAACCTACAACAATCAAAAGAAACAATAAATGTTGTTGAGAGAGTCTTCATCCGCAAACTATTACCATTTGGATTGAAAGTAAGGTACCTTATTTACCGGGGGAACAGAAGGGGACACTCGCATCAGGGCAACCGATCCAGTTTGGAGTGTTGATCCATATGAAATAAAAAGAATTGTAAAAATGAATCCGCCCGTGTATTATTTACGAGAAACTGACACAACAAAACAACCAGCCCCCAAAGATCTTTTGTGAAGGAAGAACTGCAGATAATTCCGCAGACACAGTTCCGCTTTAATTAATTTACGTAAACATATTTTGTTTAAAATGGAAGGCCAGAAGGAAGCGCAGAACGAAACAAGAATGTAAAGGAAGAGACCTTGAAAATGATACGGGAATCATTTCATGCGTGTAATGCTATAAGGAAACATTTTCGGGGATTAATCAATGCATGCTAAATCATCCAGATCACCTACAACTCAAACCCCCAAATTGGAAAAAGAATATCTTGAAATAATAAAAAAAATTCGAACGCATCAAGCAAACATGAGAAAAGATTTAAATGAATTGGATGAAGCTATGATCGATCTTATAATAAAAGTTGATGAAAAATATAACCCCCTGTTTATGCGGTCCTCCAGTGCCCGATTGCATATGAAACTCTGGATTAACAAATACTCGTTTTGTGTTTGTTCTATCTAACGACTTCTTTGTTACAACGTTGTGTTGATCTCATGTAGATTAGATCGCAGTTTTACGTTGTCATGATGAAAAGTCTTATTGCCAAACAATGCTTCTTTGTAGTTGTCATGTGATATGTTTGACTGCACAACACTGCGAGATATTCCCTTTGCTTTCTTAATGATTTTCTCTTGGCTCGAAATACTGTACATTTTTGACCTTAACCCCACATACACCTTGATCACCTTTCCAGATAATTCATCCTTCATCTTTCCTAAAACCTTTGTTAGTAATTGAATGTAAAGGCGAATCTTTAGGGTAATCGGATGTGTCGTACCATCCTGCATGACCTTTAGCCACTTCGATTCCATGTCTTTATAGATGTCTTCAGTGGGAGATCTATAACAAAACTGTCTGTATCTGTGTAAAGTACTCTGGACTCAGGATACGAGGGCTTAAAGTAGTCATAAAGAAACTCTAACATCAAAGCTTTGATAATTCTAAAACAGTAAACCCAATAAATACAGGTTTGTCTAATTTGACTTTCTTTTTTTCATCATTATGCCAAAAAGCTGATCATGAAATCTTCTGAAGTCCTGATAATTTGGTTTTGAAGTCAGCTTAATTGCTTCGTTCTCTCTGGTGACCAATCTGACATCTTTTACGCTTGTGCGGATTCTCCATAGTCTTTCCAAAACAGCTGTTGTTCATCAGCTTGAAAAAGTCTTTTTCTGAAGCATCTGTGGATTTAGTTCTAAGATCAGTGTTCTTCATGATGTATGGTTTCATGAACTGTTCTTGATCAAAAGCAATTATGCGATGAACTGCTGTCAACTTCACCCATGTCTTAAATAAAATTGCAGAAGTCTGTAATGACAGGCATAATTTTTTTTGCCTCGAAGATTGGGCACAAGTTTAGGCGGCTCTCTGGATTCGTCTTTAGACTTTCTGCTGCTAATGGGTAGTCATTATGTAGGTCATGGAGTTCATGAAGATATTCTAAGTCAACTTCTAGAATGTATCCACGCTGTTGATCGGGCGCCAAACTGCCCAACCACTTTAATGCCTTTTGAATATTGTTTGGATCGCCGCCTGTGTACATTTTAAAGTTGCGTAATGGAAGTGATTGCGCCATTGCCCATCCATACAGATTGTTTTGCATCTAAATACATGAGATAGTTAGACCTTTTACTCGATCATAGTCGTCCAAGTATTTGTTGTTTGCTTACAGTAATGATGCGACGCCATACTAATTCCTCCACGCAATCCGTTTTCATCATCTGAATCATTGGTAGGTCAGACAATAAATCAATCTGTACTCCAGTAAACTTTAAGAAAGCGTCCCAGCTCATCCCAGGCGCAGAAATATAATGCGGGGGATCTAGGCAAAAATTTTTCATGCAGGTCTTCCTATAATTTTCAAAAAATATCCGCCAACAAACATAAAACCCCCAAACAAGAAAGGGGCCCAATAATCTCCCATCTTTTTCCCTCTAACTTCTGCCACGCATCTTGACAGGGGTTTAGGAATCAAAACACTAATTCCTTTTCCTCTAAGACTAAAAAAAGCCCGGGGCCTTTAGGGGGAAGTTCTCTTCGCAAATTTTTCCCCAAAAATGTTAAAGTACCCCAAAAGGGAAAAAAACCCCCTTTTTCAAACAAGCGTTGGGTAAAAAATTTTTCTTCCTTTTTGGGGCGGGTTTTTAAAGGACATAGCCATTCCTTAATGATCCCATCATTCTGAAATAGAGTATAAAAAGACATGTTTTTTCAGATTAAAGCAAAATGGGGGGGGGGTTTAGGGGCCAGGATGTTCACTCGACTTTTTTCACATTTTTTTTTTTTTGCATAAAGGGTTTTAATTGGGGCGTGGGTTTTCATGTATTTGGCATTTTTGATTTTTAATTATAATCAGGGGAAATTAATTAACAAAGCCTGAATTTATCTTTTAAAAAAACCGAGAAATTCCCCCTGCTCTCCCCGAAAAGTAAAAGGGTTGATAGTGTTTCCCAACCCCCAAGTTTCGGGCCCGGGCCCTTTTTTCAGGTATATCCCTCCCCAAAGTGTTTTTTTTGGGGGAAAAACAAAGTGGGGGGCCCGTTTGCGGGTTTCGGCCCCAAAAATGCACTGCTGCAATAACTCTCGGGCGCGGGAATGTGAGGAAAGGTTGGATAAGTTTGGGCCCTTTGGCATTTTTTTTCGGTCTGAGAAGAAAAATTTTCCCGAAAAAATTTTTTTGGCGCGGGACAGGGCCCCGCACTACTAGTAAACCTTTTTTTTTCCTTTGTTTTAAAAACCGCCCAAATTCCAGTTTTCCAGACTGCATGAATTTTCAACTCATCCTTTTTTCAGTAAAACCCAACGGGTACAGTGTCGTCAGTGCTGCCCAAAGGGAAAAAAAAACCTTTTTTAAACTAAATGTAATTCAGTTTTTTTTTTAAATAAAAAACCAAGCCAATTGAGCAACAAAGGGAATGACTAAACCAAAAATTTTACACTTGCGTTGCATGTAAAATTTTTCATTAAATGTAAAGTTAAAATTCCACACACACACACGCTTGCAAAAGCCACACACACACACGTTTGTACACACGTAAAACACGTCCCCACACAACAAAACACACTCACACACACCCCACACAAAACACCACCCACACAAAAAACACACACCCCCCTAAGCATACACGCCCCCCTTTCCCCATCATCCCCCACTCAAACACAAACCCATTCACCCATGCAAGCCCTGTGCATGCACCCAAACAAAAAAAAACCCACCCCAAACTTTTCCGCAACACACCCACAGGGCCAATAAAATACAAATCCAATAAAGTAATAAACATTTTTAAATAAAACCCATGGGCAAAACTTTCCTGGATTAAAAAAGTTTTAAATTTACAATCAACCATGGGAACAACAATTTTTATATAACTTTTTTTTTTTTAAAATGGGGGGGGGGGGGATGAAAAGGAAGTTTTTTAGAAACAACAGGGGAGAAAAAAGAAAAGAAGAGGCAAGGGGAATGAAGCGAGCAAAAAGAGAGAGAGAGGGGGGGGGGGGAGAGGAAAAGGGGTTTGGGGGGTGGGGGGGGAACAACGAAAAAAAAGGGGGGTTAAGAGAAAAAAAAAGGTGGGGAAAGGGGGGGGAGGGGAGCCCAAAGAGTGGGGAGAGAGAGAGAGAAAGAGAGAGAAAACGGGGGGGGGGGGGGGCAGGGGAAAAAGAAATGGGAAAGGGCATGGGGGGAAGGGGGGGGGGGGGGGGGGGGGGAAACAGACTTTAAAACAATAAAAATTTTCGACTACCCAATGCCCAAAGGTCCTTTGCAGCCATAAATAAAAATCAAAAACCAAAACTATCCCATTTCCCCTTTATCCCTGTCCCTTTTGCATAATTTTACTTCCCCTTTAAAGGGGCACTTCGAAGAGGGTTTTAGCCCCGCCCTGTCCTTTCCCTAAGTGGCGATCCGGGACTAAAAGGGTTGTACGATTTTTCAAAAAATTCAGTAATGAAAGCCCTTTTAAAACCAGCCGGGTACTTGAAATATTCATAGAAAACATATTTATAAACAATGAAAAAACTTGAATTTTTAACACAATGCCTTTTATTCGGGTTAAAATTTTCTTTTCCCCTTTTCGTGGTCCTTTTTTTCCCTTTAAAAGCGTATTGATTTTTTGTGAAAAGAGGTTAATTTCTTCATTTTCGCGGGCGAACAGATTGAGAAATAAATTTTACCTAAACCGGAAACTAAAGCAGGGTATTTTTTTTTTACATTTTGCGGGTTTGAAAAAATTGCCCGGGAGGGGGAAAATTGATAGCTTTTACCAGTCCCCCCCTTTCCGGAAATATAAAACACACTCCCGGCAAAGCCACCCGTTTAAGGGATGCCCCGGGGATAAACGGGCAAACGTGCCCTTTCGCACAATCCAGGTTTGTCAGTCCCCAACGACCCCCCTGATAAAACCCTCAAGGGCAAGCCACAGGGCGACGAAAACCAAAGCAGACCCCGGGGTTTCGTCAGTCCGCCCAACGACCCCTGATCACCTGCAACGCAAGCCAGCATCCCCTTTAAACCAGAAAATCGGGGGTTTGTCACGTCCAAACAAACCCCCCTTGTGTTCAGGCTCACAGCCCGCCGATTGAAAAGCCCGGGGATCCGATCTGGAAAGAGCATCTAAAATGAGTGCAAATGTTTGAAAAAAAATTTTCCGCTCAGAAAAAACCCAAAGCCCAACGTAGGCTAAAAACCCCTTCTTTCACCCAAAAGGGCTGAATTTGGGTAGATTTTCCCAGCAGGGGAATTTGGGGTTTTTTTTCCTGCATTTTCCGTTAACTCTAACCTCAGTGCAGAGGAAAAAGGGCAAATGTCTTTGACTGTCTTGAGGACAACAGGGGCATTTTTGTTGATTTTTTTGGTTTTTTCCGGGTGACCAAGACAGCAAAAGCACCGGTACATGAAGAATTCAAGGCTTAAAACCCGGCAAGTAAAAGCAACAGTCAGGTGACATGCTGCCCATGCATCAAACCGAATTGGACACAAAGAATTCCGGGATCTATTCCAAAAACATTCGGGCCCAAAAATTTTGAAAATTCCCAACCCAATCGTCCCAAAATTTTTGCAAAAAACCACTCCTTACGGGAACTTCCCACTGCGGAGTATCCTGGACACCCCAAAACAATCCCCTGCACTTCCTGCCCAATCGGGAGATTTATTTCGCAGGATCAGGGAACCCCACCCCAAGGAGCAGGAGTCTGTTCTCCAAAAACACTTTTTCCAAAACAGATGCAAATTTCAAACTCTCCGAACACGGGGCGCAGTGAATACGCCCTTCCCTGAAACACCCCCCTGCTTTTACCAAAAAAAAGCCCCACCAATCTTTAGGGGGCCCCAAAGTCACCCCAACCTGCCTAAAGCAATGTAAAACCTTCCCAACCTTCGTTCAAACGGGTTTTAAACCCACCCAAAAACAGGGAAACTAAAAATCACCCCCTAAGAAAGTCCTAACCAGGAAAAAGGTTGCTAAACCCCATACTTTGGAAAAAAATGTGCAAAAACCCAACTGCGCTTACGGGGAAAAGGGTCAACTGTCGGGAGGGGGAAAAACAGATTCCTGAAAAAGCAGTACGGAAAGTAAAACTGTTCAAAGTGAAACCCCCAAAGTGGGGTTTAGACTTGGGGGAGGGGAAAAGAGATTTTTGAGTCTTCTAACACACTTGACACATACGAAAAACAGAAGCAGTACTGTGCACCATGTCCAAGAACAGAAAAACAAAAACCCCACACAAAGACGAAACCAATGAAGCAATCGAAAGAAAAGGGATGAAAGCCCCGGGAATACCATTTCCCATCGATGGAAACAAACGGGTTTGTAAAAAATTTTTTTTTTATCCACACTGGCCGCATCAAAGTTTAAATTTGGGTGACGCATTTGGGGAAAAAGCGCAGTGGCGTGACTGGGGGGGCCCCAAAAGGGGAAAGGGAAAAACGTCCTCACAACCCGGGTTTCCCGATACGAATTTTAAAAAGTGAAACAGCAAATTTCGCTTTTTTCCCTCCATTCTTTCCCACAAAACCCGGGAAAAAACGCAAAGAGAGACCTAGCATCTGACCCAACAACGAAGAAGCACGGCTCTAATGGAAAAATGCCGGGAAAAAAAACATCCCAAAACCCGTTTTTTTTCACGACATTTTAAAAAAAGAAAATTTAATGAAAAAAAATTTTAACCCTTCCCCTTTTATAAAAACCCAAAAAGGGCCAATTCCACCGGGAAACCCTCTACCAAATTAAAAAAACTTTGGAAAGGGAAAAATTGGGGAAAAAAGGGAAAAGGGCGCAAAAGCAAAATTTGGGCCGAAAAAAAAAGCAAGAGAGGGAAAAAAAGAAGGACAGAAAACAGGCCCCGAAGGACCCCCCTTTCCCAACCCTTTTCCCCGGTCGAAACCCGCCCAAACGGGTTTTGCAGGCTTTCCCTTACAAATGTCACCAGCGTACTACAAACGAAAAACTTTCTGTGAAAAATTTTACAGTCAACCCCCCTGGCAGAAGGCCAAGGCCCCCTTTTGTTCAAACGGATGAGACGGGGGGTCAAAGAGGGTTTTTGTGAAATTTCCACTTCTTTTTCATGTACTTGGATCACGCCAAACACAGCCCAAAGGGAAATGAAACCCTCTCCAGATTGGGTGCGGGGGGAAAATCGAAAAACAAAATCGAAAGCGGCACTTTATGCATGCAGTGGGTACTATTCCCCAACTTAGGTCCCTCACTCAAAAGTTTTTGGGGGGGAAATGGGCCCCCACACACATGGAAAGTGAAATCGATGCATGCGGGAATATCGCCTGCAAAGAAAACTTTCGGGTGTTTTGTCCCAAGCGAGTATGACATATTCTCCATTTTTTCACGGAGAAAAAAAACCCAGTTGTCATTCCACTGAAAAATGCCTCAATCAAAATTTTTTAAGAGGTTTTGGGCCCGGGGCAACCAACCGCAACACCCAAAAAAGGGAAAAAGACGGGCGAAAGCGAACTGGTTCAAATCAATGTAAAACAATTTTCAAAGGGCCCAAGGGGACATCAAGAATATCAAAAACAACTTACGATAAACTTTTTAAACAACGCCTTGCGGGTCACCAAACAAATCGACCCGCACCAATGAAAAACTCCCCACTCTTTTAACAGGGGCAAAACAAATTTCCCAAAAAAAAAGCATCGTGTCTGAAGGGCCTTTTTGCAGCCCTGGGATCATTCCTGAACCCCCACCACCACTTTTTTTAGAAACGCTGGGCCCTTTTCTTCATCGGGCCAAAAAACAAACTGCCCCGACCGACATGGGAAAAATCTTTGAAAGTGACTCAAAAAGAGGGGTCAGTTTGTTCAAACCTTGCTTTTCCCCCCCCGTCTTGGATTGAAGAGTGGGAGGGGGACCCGGAAAGGGGGTGAAATATATGCGGAAGGCTCATGATTGATTATGATAAGGAGTTTGAACGTATTGGTTTCTGTGCTGTATGTCAAATGGTATAGAACCCTGATCTTCCCCTTTTTAAAAGAAAAAAAAAAAAAAAGATAGGGTTTCACTGGGGTTTTCCCAATCAGGGAAAAATTTCATGCTGTTTTTGATTAAAACCCCCTTTTTTATTCGTTTTTTGATTAATTCCGGGTTTACCGGGTAATCATGAATGACCCGATTATCAAAGAGAGAGAGAGGAGAGATTTCCCAAACATTTTACATCCCAAAAACTGAAAACTACGAAACACCAAATGTTAAAAACCTTTGTGCCCTCTGTCATCACCAAATTAAGGGAAAAAATGTTTAAACAGTGTCACCAGAGCGCATGTCTGCCCCCGAATTTCGTTTTCGTGGGGGGGTGTGAGTGTGAGTGGCCGGGTACCTGTGGTGTGTGTGGTGGTGTTTGTGGTTTTGTGTGTGTGGGTTTGTTTTGGTGTTGTGTTGTGTTGTTTTGGGGTGTGTGTTGTGGTGGGGTGTTGTGTGGTGTGTTGTTTGTTTGTGTTTTGTTGGTTTGGGGGGTGGGCTCCCCCCCCTTTTCCCCTTTCTTTCCACCCTCCAGTAATAATATTGCTTTAAAAGGGCTAAGGTTTAAATTTTGGGTTTTAAAAAGCAATTTTTATGGGTCACATCCCCTTTTTTCTTACATTCATTTAAAAAAATCTGTGGGGTTTTTTAAAGGGTTTAAATGGATCTGGATAATGTTTGTTAAGAAGGTGAACCCCGCGTACGGGTTTTTTTGTGGGGGGGTGCTGCGTGCACCTGGGGGTGTGGTTTGGGGTTTTGGGTTTTTTGGGGGGGTTTTTGTTTGTTTGTGTGGGGTGGTGTGTGTGTTGTGTGTTGTTTGGTTTTGGTGTGTGTGTTGGGGTGGGGGTGTGTTAGAAGGACAAAAAAAGTCCGGGCCCTTCAAAAATGGTTTTCTGCCTCTAGATTCCCCCCCCCCCCCCCCCCCCTCCTCTTTCCTCCGGGTTTTTTTTGCTTGTCCACCCCCCCCCCCCCCCCCCCGTAATCAATTGTCTTAAAATTTCTCCAGTCAATAGTTCCCTCCAGGGTTTTTTTTTTTGGCCCTGTTTTTTGTATTTTGTTATGGATCGGGGAAAACTTTTTAAAATTACATTTTCCCTTAATATAATTTTTTTTTTTTTTTAAAAGGGTTTAAATGGAACGGATAAAAACGTTTAAAAATAACTTGCGTGTTCGTGCATGTGTGTGTGTGTGTGACTTTGATGGAATGGGAAATTTTTAGTCCCGCTTTATCATCTTTTTTTTAAAACTGAAATGGGATTTCCCCCAAAAAATTTAAATTTAGAAAAAAAAAAGCAAAGCAGACCCATAATGAAAGATGACATATAATGTGGGGAGAGAGAGAGAAGAGAGAGAAGATTAAAATTTGTCGTAAAGGGGGTACTTTCAACAATTTGCTCACGTCAATTCAGTAAAAAAAAGGGATCTGCATGACCCTTTTTAACACAAATTTTTTTCGGGAAAAAATAAAAAGAAAATACCCAAAAAATTTACATTTCGTGTAATTTCCAAATAATGATGAATGAAACGAAAATTTTTTTTTTTCTAATTTAAGAGCCAAATAAATGAGAAAGTAACAGGCCTGCATTTAAAACATTTGGGGGGTTCCTTTTCCCCTGCCTCTGTGAGAGGGTGGGCCCTAAGGGCCCGATAGGGGGCGGTAATGCAAACATTTGGGGGAAGGCACCCACCTGCAGACAACCATCAGTGAAAGGTATATACACCCCTCCCCAAATTTTCCCCCCCACCCTCCGATCCCCGTGACCCCTCCGGTACGCATTTACGAAAGGGATATACACCACATAAATTTTCCCCCCCCCCTTCTACCCCTTTTGGGAAAAAGCTGGTACCAAAACACTAAGGTGATAAAACCCCGCCCCGTTTCCTCCCTTTTTTTTTTTCTCGCTTCCCCCCCCTTCCCCCCCCCACAATTTCACGAAAGGTTTATACACAGCTGCACTGTACTTTCCCCCCTCCCCCTGTGGAAGGGGGCGGGCCTCTGTGTTTTCATTTTTCACTAAAATTATTTTGGGCCAAAGCTTTCATTTTTTTAGGGGGCGGCCCAAAGATCCGGCCAAAACCTTTTGATTAACGGTTTAAATTTCTACTTTTTTCCCCATTTTCTGCAAAAAAGTAACCCAAGGGGGCAGACCCAAATTTTCCCTTTTCCCAAAAGGGAAATTTTGGGAAAAAAAAACTTCCAAAAATACCGTCTATCTGATAGTGTCACACTTTTAAAAGCATTTTTCCCCAGAAGCCCCTCTGAGCGAGATAACACAACCTGGGGCCCGGGGGCCCCCCGACAGTAAAATTTTCCCGAGCCCGTGCAATGCATGAAACCCGAAGGGATCGTCCCCCTGCTTTTTTTATAAGATTTAAGGTAACCCCCGCAAATTAATGAAAAAAGATGGGGACTTCCATGTCTTTGGTTCAAACTTTTGTTGAAGATTGCAAATTTTTTGTGCCCGCCCTCTAACCTTTTTCCCCTAATGTGATCATGGCTTTTTACTTTTGGATTTGGGGTTTCCCCACGAGTTCTAACCACAAATCCAAAAATGTGTGGCTGATCATACTTTTTTTTGGTCTTCCCGGCGGGCCCCTTTTTGATTTCAGAAAAAGTTTTGATTATTAAAAACAGGGGATACGCACTTTTCTGCATGCGTTCTAAGAATATTTTGCGCATTTGGGCCCCTATATTTTAATTCTGGCTTTGAATAACGCCATCCACCTTTGGGGGGGGGGAAGGGGGGGAAAACAAATGAAAAAGATCGATATTTCTCATTGGAAACCCTTTTTTGGAAGTTTCTGTGGGGTTTTGGGCCTTCATAAGGAACTTTTCACTCGAAGTCCCCGCGTAAACAAAAGTATGGAGAATTTTGCAAACCGATTCCAGTTCTTAAAAAATAACTTAGATCCTGGCGGGGGTAAATTTGTTTTTTAATTTCGTCCCACAGAACTTTTTAAAAATTTTTTTTATGTTCACCCCGCGGGTTGCACAGAAGGAAATTTTGTTAAAAAAATTTTCCCGCAGAATTTTTGTTTGTTTGGGTTTTTTTTAAGTAAAACCCAATAATCCCACTCATTGTGCGTAACAATGTGTAATGTGGAAACCCCCTGGTGAAAACATTAGGGGTAATTTCCCCATGGGTTTTGGGGGTTCGCCTATTTGGGTGCTTTTGACACCCTAATGGGACCAAAATTTTTTTTCCCCCCTCCCATGTGTTAAAATTAACATTATTGGGTTTTTTTTTTTTCTTCAAACTGATCAATTTGGCCCCCGCTAACAGGAAAAAGGGAAATTTCCAAAAAACAAAATTAAAAATCATTGATGAAGGGGGATAGTTTGACACTCTCTCTGCGTGTTCGCGGGCAGATGGGAGCCCCTTCAAGAACACCCACTTGGGAAAAATTTGTTTTCTGAAATTTTTTTTGTTTTAAAAAAGCTCTCTTTGAAAACCCAAATCCCGAGGGACGGGAAGTAACCAAAGCCTACAAAACGGGGGCATACTTGCCTGTTTTTTTTCTAATTTTCTAAAGACTTGCCCTCTGACCAACCCAAACCTTTTCATTTTAAACTTTGCATGCATTATTTGGTAAGAAGATAAAATTTCTTTGAAAACGCCCTCAAGTTTATAGAAATTTTCTTAACAAGCCCGCCCAATTAGACAACTGTTCTTTTAGGTCTGTTTTGAAGCGGTCCTATTTGAAAGTAAACGCCAGAGCTGGCACATCACTTCATCCGCTCTAGGTCTGAAATTTAACAGTAAGAATTTGATCCGCATCAATAGTAGATGGATTATTTGGAACAGTAATATTCCGCTTATTTCCCTTCACGCCAAAGGGTTCTTTCAGTCTTCTATGCGGGTCAAGAATCGAACCATATGCTTGTGACATTTTTATGAAGCAAAATAAAAAGTTAATTATTTAAAAACATGGCAGGAATTGAAGATGAAGAAGATTATGATGTTTTTGATCGTGGAGACGACATGAGTGAAATGATCCCTTTGACACAGCATCGCTCAGCGCTCTCATTGCGGCGTGAATTAACAGAAAGTAAGGTCAAATCATTTTACCAAAGTGTAGGCCAAGAACCTCCCGAATTTATAGACCCTAATGATTTTGAAGTAAAAGATGACCATTTGTTTGTGAAAAACGATCAAGGACAACTTGTTCAGCTTACAACTAAACCAGACCCATCAAAGTTTTAAAAAAGAGTACAATTAGACAAAGACTCGGTGTGAGCGAACAAAATCGCCTTGCATTTCTAAACCAACATTAGATGGGGATGCAGTTGCTAAACTTCAAAACACAATACAAGAACTCCCGACAGATAACCAAATGCAAAACATGGAACTTAAAGAATTAAATCAATCGGCAGACGAATTAATAAATGCAATAGAAGCAGAAACCAGTTTTTCAGAAGAAACAGCATTAAAGACTATACGCGACTCACCGCTACCCATGCGAGAAATAGCGGCCCTTGATCATGCTTTGAGAAGCATCAGAGGCGAATTAACAAACAATTTAGCAAAACTGGGTGAAATAGATGAGCATATAAAAAGAGAAAAAGAAAAAACTCGTTGAGGCTGATGACGCCAACTTAGGGCATGATATTAAAGAAAGAATAACCCAAAGACAAAAAAGATCTTGAACAAGAAAGATCAGCAAGACTAGAAGTGTTGTCTACTAACCGAGAAAATTGCGAACTCAAGTAAATAGAATAAAGAAACTATCCAAAGAATTTTATATGAAGACCAACGCTAGCAGAAAGAATACGAACACTGTTTAGAGAGCAAGGAGTCACTTTAAAGCAAGCGTTATAACGGCCTTAGGATTTGCAATAAGTACACTGGTGTTGGCTATTACAGGTGACGGTGGTCAAAGCCCAGTGTCTCCGTCGCCATCGCCTCCATCACCTCCTGATAAATCATGGGTAAAAAAACAGCTTGATCATCTTGCGGATTTATTAAAAAAAATTAGCCGGTAAAGCTATAGACTCTTTACCTGGCATATTAGGGGGAAATTGTTAGTTGGCTTTTGTCTACTGCAAGCAAAGTAGTTGGCTTTATGGCCGAGCACTTATGGAAAATAGTTCTCTTAATAGTTGGGTTAATATTTAGTAAGATAAAGACCGAGTAATCCTATGCCAGTTAATCCAAGAACAAGCGCTGTCTTTTCATTTTCATGGTCATTATTTTTGACTTCGCGAACAGAGTCCGGGTCTTCAACGGCCTTTGGGCTTTGGCCGCGGGGATTGGATGACTTATTCTTGGGGGGTCATCTTGTTTTTTTACTGCTTGCAATATTACTGGCTCAGAATTTATTTCGTTTTTCCCGACCTTCTGTCATTGCCTGCCACAAGGATTTCATTATTGGGAGTTTATTATTGTGCCTATCTGGAGTCTGAGGTCAAAGGCAGCATGTATAAACCAGTGCCAACAGCAAAGTCTACTTTCGATCTTGCGTATTGTAAAACATTTTGGTACCTTTTAATACTTGAAGGTAAATCAACTGTAGAATTAATGGCGTCCTCTAAATTTGCTAAGTATTGTTTTGTGCATCAAAGCCAGTAGAAGGATCAGTTATGCTCGACCTTGTCTGTGCTTGCGAACCTAGCAAACACCAAACGTAAGTACGAACAGAGTCGTTTATTCGTTCTATTCCTGCTTTAGTTAGGCCCTTAGAAGTGTCTAAGATAAATGTTGTCCATGCTGTTTTATGCTCTTGCTCTATGGACCCGAGGGGAACAGCGGTGCCTGAAGAGAAAGATGTGTAAGGAGGATTCCAAGCATAGTTATATTTTCTGTGCACGCCCCAAAAATAAGGGTGCCTAGACCATGATTAAGATCCAACTTTTGTCTAAAGTCTGTCTTGATGTTAATATTGAATTCGTTACAGATTCTTTCAAAAGCCTTCATGTCTATTCTGTTGCTAAATGGATTAAACGGTTTGTCATTTGGCAATGGTGCTTGCAGTTCAGTCAAAATACGTCTGAAGGTGTAATAAAAAAAGAAATCTATATACTGACCTCACCAAAGGATCAGGATGATTTAAATGACAGCATACGACACTCCCACACCCAGTTGATGCACAAAACACAGCAAAGTTATACTGGTTCTGATAAAACTGGATCGGATGACTGAACCACACTTTCGCGATGTAGTCTTTTTTAATAGGGGGTTAATATATCTGTTTAATGGAGTACTCACCTTTTTATGAAAGGCATCAGACTGAGTCACAGAAATGTCGAGGGTGCCAGTTGCTATATTTTTTAAGATTGTAGTGCGGCCCAACAGAATATTTTGCATCTTTAGTATATTTGAACGCGCTCATTTTTATTTCGTTCAAAAAAATGTTTGTAACAATAACAACTCAAGACCGTCCTTCGTTTTTGAGCATGCAGTTAAGAACGATTGCGGAACCAAAACGGTCGCGCTCCATGAAATATTCTACAAAGTCGTATGGTTTAATATAACCAAATCCAAGGAGAATAATAAGATTAAAAAAGTTAATAATAGAGGCAATTAGTTAGCCAGTTAACCATACCTGATGGTTAATTACGGGTTTTGCTCGCTAAAGAAGCAATGAGTAACTTTGACATTGCTCTCAAACTTAACAATGCGAATCTGAAAACAATGTTGACCTTCAAACCTGAAGAAGAAGAAGTAGGGTACTATTTTGATAAAGAGCTAGCTAAAATGTTAGGCTTTACAACTGCCAGTCGGTCCGTTCATAGTTTTAGAGTTACGTCAAACAAAACTACTTATGAGGGAGAAAATCCGCTCGATCTTGCATTACATTCATTACTCTATGTTCATTTAGATGAGCTGAGCACTGATGAAAACTTATATGATGGAAGGCCCTCAACTGTTTTAAGAGCTCTTCCATCTGGGAAAGCTGCATATTGCGATTATGAAATTATACAATTCCCTAATTTACAGTTTAAAAGATTAGTTTGTGGGAGGGTCGGATCATTTAATATAAAAATCAAAGACAAAGCGGGGAAAGTTGTGAAATGTGATAACCTGCACATTGTTTTGGAAATAAAATAATACGTTACTAAAAAATAATGTCGCGGGGGCCAGAAGAATCAGGAGTTACATTAGCGCCTGTGAGGTGTATAACCTTAGAATTAAAAGACCTTGCAGACGTTGCGGACTTTGAACAGAATGGTGAGATAGGCGCTTTGTATGGCTTTGAGTACACTAAAGATGGCGATTATAAACGCAAAGAGGTTGGCGACAACAAAAAGTTTCCTAAACTAGAACAGCTGCGCAATCTAGAAGCAAATAATGTTGGCCAGTATGAATATAAAATAGTTCGAAAACCTGACCTCAAATGGCACTTAGAACCATATTTAGAATGGGAAATAAAATTTGAATTCATAAGCCCATTTACATTTTTTAGCCGCCAAAAAAGTTTCAGAAAAGCATTCAACTCTGGCCCTTTACATGTAAGTCTTATGCCGGACGACAATAGTCGGAAAGAAATTGAAATAACGCCGTATGGGAAAAAACAGTACATCCTCCACAGAAAAGAAACAGTTGTAAAAAAAGCTTCTCACAAAATTACAGTTCTTTCCAAGCAGAAAATTAGGAGACACGTTCACAATAATATTTGAAATTTCTGTCTTTAAAGATGTGGAGAGGGATGGGGTTGTGGGCGTTAGTGACGACCTTATAAAAGGAATTAATATTAGCTGGCAAAACTTAGACGTTAAACGTCTTAACGTTACCATCGTCGTTCTTCACAATGGTGAGGATATTAAGGTTATAACAACAAGCAACAAAATTACTGTTGACTTAAATAGAAACAATCTTACAGAACTAAATTGGATTAATCTTACACATTTAGGCCTCATAGGGTTTTATTATACTGAACAAGTTTTGACGGAGAGTATGATAAAAATAATAACTGGATTAGATTAAATTCTGTTATAAAACTATGGAGCAGTTAAACTTTATGACAAAAACCCCTCATTGTTCATTAATTTGTGGACAAACTGGTTGTGGAAAAACAATATTTATCCTCAACCTGTTACAAACAGTTTATCGTTATAATTTTAATCATATTGTGATTTTCTGTCCAACACTTAAATGGAACAAAGCATATCATGATAGAAGGTTTATATGGACAGATGATGAAATATATTTAGTTGATCCTAGCAATAAACTGAGTGAGTGTTTAGAACAGTTTTATAGATTGTTTGAAGGAACGCAGACACTATTTATTATAGATGACTGTTCAGCAGAAAGAGACATAGTTAAAAAAAGAAACACTTTGTCAAAACTGGCTTTCAGTGGAAGACATGCTGGGATAAGTGTGTGGATTTTATGTCAAAAATATAACTCGGTTTTAAAAGACTTTAGAGAGCAGTTAAAGACTGTAGTTTTTATTTCACATGAAAGACAGAGATGCATTTGATGAATGTTTGCGTGAAAATGATGTTATTGAAAATGACCAGGAAAAACATAGGATTAAACAAAAATTAAAATCTGAAAACTTTAGTAAATTAGTATTGAAAACGGATAACCCTACACAGCATGTCTGTTTGTAGATAATCGTTATTTTTTGGTTACTTGTCAGAGAACAGGAAAAGGCGGCTTTTAGGCCACTTTCGCCCAAAAACTTGGTGGAGGAGCAAGTGGGGTAGAACAGACATTTATTAGTTCTCTAGAGTTAAAAAGCCACTCAGAATGACATAAGTGCTCAACCAAGTAGGGAGCGACATACCAGTTTAAAATAGGATTTTAAAATGGAAAAATTGAAATCTACAAAATTGTTTCAAGCTAAAATGCTCTCCTCAGGGTATACAATCTGGGCACGCCACCGGTGTTATATAGTGTGGTGTGTGGGCGTGTGAGCTCTGCGCATGTGGCACGTGGCCTGCAGGGTTCTTTTTTTTCTTTTAGGGGGCGCGTTCAGGGGGACGTGTTAAGGAATGGTGCATTGACAAAGATTTCCATTTATGCCTGCAATTGTTCATCATTTCTACTTTAGAGTTCAGGATGCTAGGTGGGGTTTACATAGTATCAGCCACTTTTCTGTAGTACATAAGTTGCATTTTTAGAAATGTTGTTGTATGGTGTTGCTCTTTTTATAATTTTCCATGATATGTTGTAATCTATTTTCTTATTTTTAAGCTTCCAAATATATTTACTTAGTTCTGTTTGGTTTTTGTATTTTTTCATTTTTGAAAGACTGTTTATGGTTTGCACATCTGGTTTTAAAATGGTTTGCCGTGATACCTATGTATGCTTCTTTATCACTGTCTGTTGTTACCGTAGCTTGGTACACAATATTGTTGTAGAGACATTTATTATTCAGAGGGCACTGGTCTTTTTTGTGCAGTGACAAGATATCCTTTCATCACCCTCTTTGGTTGTATTGCTTTTGGTTTTATTGGAAGAATCAATTATATTTTTAAGGTTGGGCATACACGAGTACGATAGCTTGATGGTATTTTTGTTGAATATTTTAGACAGTACATGTTCTTTTGGGAATGTTGTTTTAAGGATTCTGAGGAATTCTTTTCCTACGTTAGTTTTTGTTCTTCCATCATATGGAGGGTTATACCATATAATTTTTCTTTTCCTGTTTTTCCTGTTGCTGTTCATGTTGTTATCTGGGTTATATTGTAATTTGTAGTTGTAGCCACTTTTTTCAGCGCCTCTTGGTATTCAGCTGCTGCACTGTTAAATTCTTTCTCATTGCATGACAGTTTAGACGCTGCCTTGGCTTAAGGCTGTGTCAGGCTAATTGACATAGGCTAGAACACCAAGGCTACATCAAAATGTTGTTATGCTCTGCATAGTTATGCGGGGATTGTCTTCAGTTGTGACAAGCTCCTAGCATAACATTATCAGTCTCTAAAATCCCCCGAAGTCGGAGTGTGGCTGCCCATGTGGCGGGTAATCAAAAACGGTCACACACGTAATGTTCTCATCCCCAGCTGATGCATTTGTACCATAGTGTTCAAGTACTTCGGTTGTTTGGATGATCCCTGGAGTCTTTTAGCCAGGGTACGACAACAACAACAACAACAGTTTAGATAATCTTTTGTTTATACCATTAGGTATGGTTTTTAAAATGGAGGGTGGATGGTTACTATTGGTGTCTACGTAGACAGGTGTGTCATTAGGTTTTTTTTAATATGGTTTCTATGTATGATCTTTAAGGTCTAATGTTATGTCTAAATAATTTACTGGTTTTTTGTTGGCTTCTACTGTGATGTTTAGGTTATGGCTTTGAAAAATTTTACAAAGTGCTTTTTTCTTGTTTTCAATGATTTTTGGTTTATTGTTTAACGTGGCAAGACCATCATCTCTGTATAAGCCAACCTGTATACCAAGTATTTTCTGTATATGAGACAACATGAAAAGTCCAACTAAGTCACAAGTTTCGGCTCCATCATAAGATCCCATTGTGACATCGAATGTGGAATTTCTGCTGTTTTTTTTTAATCCAAG